>JAAGEH010002421.1:0-50453 GCA_011751065.1 Lasiurus cinereus | reverse complement strand
TCTCTCTCTCTCTCTCTCTCTCTCTCTCTCTCTCTCTCTCTCTGTCTCTCTCTCATTGAGAACATATCCTCAAGTGAGGATTTAAATGAATAAATAAACATATTTAAGAGCCCAATCTAGTTCTAAATTATAATATTATAGTTAAGCCCTTGCATTTGTACTTTACCAATGAATGCTAAGTTTGGGAATGATTATATCTAGTGCAAAATTTATCTAATATTTATTTAATGCTGCATTGTCATCAATCATAGATGTTGCATCTGTCCTTTACTAAAAAAAAATCTTAAAATCTCAGTAAAACATTTCCCTCTTTTTTGATCTACTTGGGTCACTCTAAGTCAAAAGCATACCTCCTCACAATTAAAAAAAAAAAAAAAGACCTTCAAATTTCTACAGCCACTCATCTCCATCTGTAACTTTGTACTCTCAAAATGATAATTTTAATATTAATTCCAACTTCCTCAAAAGTCAGTTTGGAACTCTCAACCTTGGGCATTGAGCAACAGGCCCAGATAGGAATCATTAAAGCATAATATGAGTTATAAAAGTATAACAGGTGAAACCAGATTATGATAAACTCCGTAAAACTGCCAAATGGTTATATTAGTGAATGCAGTGCCAAAAATTAGGTCCAGATCTGTGGAACTTGGGAGAAAAATGGATGACTTCCAGCCTCTTTGAAGTGAATTACCCAGTGAAAAGGAATACTTTGAATGTAATACAAATACAAAGGCTGTACCATGCGGACTCCGCTCTGAGGAGCTTCTGGGCCTTTCTGCAGGGGCCGCACGCAGGGACTTGGACTGCAACTGAGACAGAGCCTTCAGTGTGAGCAGAGAAGTAGCCTGGTGTGACTTTCATTTTCATAGCACCTCTCTGGCTGTGATCTTGGGACTAAGGTAGAAGCCTATTTCCACAATCTAGTAAAAGATGGTGGGGAGCAGCAGGGGAGAGGATGAGAAGCAATGGACATCTGCATATGTTTGAAAGGTAGAACTGACAGGATTTGATCCTCAAAGTCCCCTTAACTGAGCATTGTCCATTTGGAAATGACTCTGCTCTGCAAAATAATACTTAACTCTTTTAAACAATGTTTATCTTTCAGGGAAATAATATTAACCTTAAAGAAAAATGGAGGCTAGAACAAATTAAATATATATTATGGTAACATAGTCTAACATATGTGTCATGTAAAATAATATAATAAAACAATCCTATCTAATAAAAGAGTAATATGCAAATGGACTGTCACATCAAGATACAAGATGGCCACCCCCATGTAGTCAAAGATTGCTGCCCCCATGTGGACACAAGATGGCTGCTACAAGATAGACTGCAGGGGAGGGCAGTTGTGGAAAGTTAGGGGTGATCAGGCCAGCAAGGGAGAATAGTTGGAGGGGAACAGGACTGCAGGGGAGGGCAATTAGGGGGGTGACTGGGCCAGCAGAGGAGGGTAGTTGGGGGAGATCGGGTCAGCAGGAGAAGGCAGTTGGGGGGCAGGGAGTCCAGGCCTGCAGAGAAGGGCAGTTGAGAGCAATCAAGCTTGTATGGGGGGAGCAGTTAGGGGTGACCAGGCTGACAGAGGAGGAAAGTTGGGGGCAATCAGGCCTGCAGAGAAGGGCAGTTGGGGGAAACCAGGCCAGCAGGGGAGGGCAGTTAGGGGTGACCAGGCCTGTAGGCAAGGGCAGTTGTGGGGAACAAGGCCTGCAGGGGAGGACAGTTTGGGGGGACTCAGGCCAGCAGGAAAGGGCAGTTGGGAGGACCAGGCCTGAAGGGGAGGGCAGTTGGAAGCCAGCAGTCCTGGGATCGGGCCTAAATGGGTGGTTAGACATCCCTCAAAGGGTCCCAGATTGGAGAGGGTTCAGGCTGAGCTGAGGGACAACCCCTCTCCCTTAAGTGCACAAATTTCATGCACTGGGCCTCTAGTATATAAGTAAAAAAATTAATATAATTATTCACAAATGCAAAAGTATATAGTCTACACACATTCCTAGGGCAAATCTATATAATAAAAACCTAAGCAACCATTAGGGTGGGACAACAGGAATGACCGATTGCTATGATCCTCACTGACCACCAGGGGCAGGTACTCAATGCAGGAGCTGGCCCCTGGTAGTCAGTGCACTCCCCAGGGGGAATGACTGCTCAACCAGAAGCTGGGCTCATGACTGGTGAGCGCAGTGGCAGTGGCAGGAGCCTCTCCCGCCTCCAGTGCAGGGCTAAGGAGCTAGCAAGAACAGTAAGGATCAGGGATCCCAAATTGCCAGAGGGACCTAGACTACTAGAGGGCACAGGCTGGGCTGTAGAAACCCCCACCCCAGTGCATGAATTTCTTGCATCAAGTCTCTTGTGTATTGTAAGCTAGATGAGTACACTCTCAAATTCGCTTAAGGAAATTTAGTTTTATTTTGTTTTGTTTAAAAACATGGTATTCAGAAAAGCTCTATAAAATAGCTATTAACAAGCATAGCTATTAACACTATTTTGTATTGCCATGTTCACCTCTTTGGTCTACAAATATTTTTTTAAATAGCCAGTTTGAATTTTTCTCCTTTCACCAGCTATTTGCTCACAGTGTAGCATAGTTCCCTCCCTTTCTATTTTTCTCCTCTTATTATCTTGCCCTTCCATTGTCCTCCAAGTTCTTAGGGTTTGAAACTAATCTTCCACTCACGCACATTTCCCCTGGGAAACTTCTGTTCCACCTTTCACACTGCTGACTAGTGCTCTTCATCTTTCCTCCTTTGTTTTTTGCAACCAGGCTTCTAGTGATGGGCCAATCAGCTCTGGCTATTTCCCTTCACCCAGGAGGCTTATAAAACCATCTCTGCAAACTAACTAGAGGATCCATGATTGAAGTCAAATATCAGTTGAATCTATAAATAAAATGTAGTACTCAAATCTGAGGCAGTGGCATTTTTGTTTTTTTCTTTGAGTTATTCAAAAGGACACCATCATCTCATCTCTTCTAAACATTTTTTTATTACATTGCATTTTAATGTTCAATAAGACACCCCAAATGAAATGCTAAAACCCCCTGTGGTTATTTTATTTTGTATTCTATTCCTTTTCTGCTTAGAATCAGAATATTAGTTTATAAAGTGGTTTTCTCAAATGAAATTAGGTAGTACATCAGTGTGATTCAGGTATTCACAATCGTATATCAGCCTCCTATTGTGGAAGGATTAAGTGTGATTTCAAACAATAGAAGGCAATCCCAGGAAGAAATTATCTAGGTGGGTGTGTTGATTTTGATGTCACAATTGGGCTTGGGGTAACATCGCTCAGCAAAGTTCTGATAACAAATTTTATAAGAGCCATGATTACCATAGGATGATCAACTTTAATCACTTGGCCATCCAAATTTTGCTTTACCTTTCCGGTTCCTCTATATATATTTTCATGTCAGAACTTTTTTTCTTGTTTTAATAAAATAAATTTGCTTTATGATTATCAGTAGATTACAACATGCTTGGTTATTACCACTTTGGGTTAATTGCACGCTTTGAATTCTCTATCAATATTATCTCAATTATATTTGTCATGAAAGCACAGCTTTAAAAAGTACAAAGAATTAATCTGTATATAAGTAATTCTTTTCTAGTGTGGTCTATGCCTTTATCATCTTTATTCAGAAAAAAATGTATACATTGTACCCGCCTGGTTGTCAAATGTCTGGACAGAAAATAAAATCTTTGTTAAATGTCTAGGTAGAGAGAAAATTGCTCCAATTTTCTAATGAATGTTTCCATTTTCAGACTATCTACCACCGTATTTGTTGGCTTTTAAAAGAAGTCAAATTCTTCTCTCTTGCTTCTAGTCGTTTTCTGCCTTTAAAAGATGAATAAAAATTAATAATTATTGTAGTCAGAATTTTACTGATAATAGCCAACACATACGTGCTTACTGTGTTTTCTAACAGTGTCCTAATTGCATTACATATATGAACGTATATGATCCTCACATCAACACTATTAAGTAAGTACTGTGACTGCTCCCATTTACAGATGAGATGACTTGAGCCATGTCATAACACTAGTAAGTGGTAGACAACCTGAATTGGATCCAATGAACTAAACCTAAGAAATCTGACTTGCTGGTCTAAACCCTATGTAATATTCATTTCATCCCACCACCCCATCATTGCCAAGTAAGAGGGCGTGGCTCCAGTTGGAGAAGTGGTCATTTAGCCATGGTTTTAGGAGTGTAATTTTTTTGAAAGATAAATATCATTGAGCACATGGGTGGAGACATTCATCTTTCTATTTATAATGGGTACTTTGGGTCCAGGTCAGAATTCCTGAATCCCTGACCACATAATACCATATTAATAACACTCCAATACAATAATGACTTCTACAGTATTGACAATAACCAAATATATTTTAAAATTCAGGCAATTATGCAGAAAGCATAACTTATAACCATTTCCCGAAAAGAACAAAGTAAAAATATTTAGATTAATAAATCAAAATGAATTGGTACCTACATTTCACAGAAAGGTTCTAAACTTCATTCTGCTTATGTTGAATTCCTATGGACACAGAGCCACAATTTTTATCTTTATGATCTAGGGCTAAAACATTACAGAAAGAAGAATGACCTTTTATCTGATAAATATTATATGAAACTTATTAAGCAACAATTATCCATCACGAACTATTTTAGACTCTGAAGGGCTAAGCTAGAGTCACCCAGTTAAAAAACAAAAACACAGACAGGCTAAATATGCAACATGGGATTTTTACATTTTAAACTTGTTATCAGGAATTTGTGCTTAAATACAACAAGCACTGACAATCAGACCCTTTCTTACATCACTAATAATTTATATTACTCTCCTATCCTCATCCCAAGAGCTTTGAGACCCTGGAGACACAATTATAATGTAATCTCTGCTCTCAGTTCAGCATCTGAAGAGAACTACCTCTCTGGCCAGTAGAATTTCACACAGCCCTTCTACATGTATGCTCACCTTCTCACCCACTGCCCCAATGTGTTCCTGACCCAGTTCTGACTGCCTCTTCTTCATTCATGTAGGTTATCTCTCTGCCTATTCTCAGCCAGCCCAGCTTGAGCCATGACTGTTCCCAGTTGTGGGTGTGGACTTGCCCAGCACCTGTGCTCCTCTGAACTCCATCCGATCCACTGTGGGCTGCCAGGCTCTGCCTCTGGGCATGCGTCCTGCTGGGCAGACACCTGGCTCACCATTTGCTTGGCTTCTCTTGTGCCCTAACTGTTCTCCTCACACCCACTTCACCTTCCTCTCCCACATCCCACTGCCCTGGGCTGTAAGAGCATGCACATAAATCAGCATTTACTTGTTGACACGCATAAACATTTCACACAAAAATATTCCATTTTATAAGCCAGGATAGAAAATGAAATCAAAGACATGTTTAAAGGGTAATAAATTCTTACAGTCTTGACTCATTAAAGTTGAGGGATTTAATAAGAGATACGTTTTCTCTTTTATCTTTATTTGAGATATAAAACAAAGTTTTAGAAGAACTAAATAAATGACGTATTATTCAGATCACTACAGGCTATGGAAAGGACACTGTGTAAAACCCAGTGAGTAAATCTCCAAACGGTCAATTAGCACACCAAGATGAGCAGTGAGTAAACCTCAGAACCTTTCCCAAGCAAATACAGTAATTAAAAACAAATTACTCTGTAGCCTGGATGTGGTGTTTTACATGTGCCCCCACCTGCCAACCAGCAGCTAAATTCATTCCAAGACTGGCCAAATAGCTGCTTCCCCATTGGTCAACTGAGGTTTCCTGTGTGAGTACCTTTTGCAAGAATCCAATCAGATTGGGCTTTTTGTTCTCAGAAGGAAGTAGATCTTCCAGGAGACTTGAGAGTGAGTCTCTCTCTGGGTCAATTCAGCCTGAATCAGAAACTATTCTTTGTGCTTCATTTCAAAGAGGCTGGAGATATTATTTCTATACCGGAATGAAATACCTGGTTTCTAATAAGAAAATAATACTCTCTCCTATTTTTCCTACAGGTAATTGTAATTAGAAAAAGGAAAACCAGTGATTGGGTTTTGATAGCTTAATCAAAGAACCTTGGGAAAAATTAAAGAAAAATGGCTAATTTATTATCTAACATATAAATAAGTCCTTAAAATCGGGTCAAGTGAAATTTATTTTTTTATTTTATTATTGATTTTGCACATGTGTATGTGCATGTAAATGGTAGAATTAAAAGAGAAAAATCCACTGCTTAAATGTTATAGCTGAGGAAATTGAGACCCAAGGTCATATAAAGGGCAGGCTCAATCCCCAGTAGGGGGTGTACAGGAGGCAGCCAATTAATGTTTCTCTTTCTCATCAGTGGTTTTCTCTTTCTCTTCCTCTCCCTTCTTCTCTCTCTAAAACCAATAAAAAAACAACAACAACATTTTTTTTAAAAAAAGAAGGATTCTGAAGAGCTATCTAAACACAGAATGAAAGAGTACTTGTTTATTTATTTATTTATTTTAATATATTTTATTGATTTTTTACAGAGAGGAAGGGAGAGGGATAGAGAGTTAGAAACATCGATGAGAGACATCGATCAGCCGTCTCCTGCACGCCCCCTACTGGGGATGTGCCCGCAACCAGGATACATGCCCTTGACCGGAATCGAACCTGGGACCTTTCATTCTGCAGGCCAACACTCTATCCACTGAGCCAAACCGGTTTTGGCTGAAATAGTACTTGTGTACTATTTTCACTTATCACATGGAACATAAGAATGGTAGTAACTGTGTTACTTACATGACATTTCTATTGTAAGACTATTATTCTAGCTCTAATATTCTTTATAGATTCTATTTTCTATATTTCTGTTTAAATATTTTCCTGAAGTTGTACAAAAGGAATGGTTGATTGTGAATAACTGCTTTGTTCCAACATAAAAATAAGAAATGAGAGAATACATGGAGTTAAAGCAGGGGTAGTAGAAAGGAAAGGCAATTAAAAACTACTGGTCTGTTTAATAAGGAGGTACGTATTTCCTGAATCAGGGTTTTCTGGTTCAAGCTACAGACATGTAAAAATCATTGCTCTGCTGCTTACACTACTGGGACAAAATATGAGAAACATTTCTGAAAGGTTCTTTATTATAAAATTTTGTTTTTCCTTTATGACTTATAATAGTGATTTATTGAAGAAATTAACTCTTTCCTCAATGATAAGTGCAATCTAATCTTCAAGCTTATAACATTTTCTGAGTAACTTTATCAAATCAATGAGTCTTCGTCAAAATGAAATCACAAGTATACATTAAATGTGTGTTTAAGCTGAAAAAGAAAGAAAATCAAAATAGTTCTATTATTTCCCTGTAGAAAGGCTTATGCAATCAGCACAAGTCTTTCAATGGTGGTTTCTTTAATCATTTAGTTGGTATAAAACCATAAGTGACATGCCCTCAAAATCATGAGTGGAAGCCAGGAAGTCAATATTAAGTTCACTGTAAGAATATGATGAATTTGCACTATTGTCTGGTCTCATTATATTTTTGTCACAAAAATGAGTTATCACAGAACTATAATGTCTAGTATGTTCTCCTTTGTAATACATTCTTATTCGCATGACAAGAATTACGACAAGGGGAGAAAATGGACAAAATTAATCCACCTTCATGACAGAAAATACTGCATCAAATTAACTTGTGACAGGCAAGTATTTTTGTGAAGGCATTTATTGATAGCATCTGTCTTATCAGTCTACCTACATCAGTTCTTTATGTGCCTCATCAAAGATCTATCATGGGTAGAACATCTTCTGAAAATAGTTTAGATTTAAAGAAAAGAAACCAGGTCATTTTATACATGATCTTTAGGGGAAATCCCTAACTAAATCAATAACTTGGATTTTACAGAACTTTACTTGAACAAACTCTATCTCATGCTATACCTTTTGAGAACTTTCTGCTTCTGGATTTGACAGCAGAAATTTATCTTCAATTATATTTTAGAGTAAAAATAGAGACAGAAACATTTAAAATAATTCATTCATCCCTTAAGGTACATTTGCTTTCTGCTTTGGATCTAAGTAGTAACCAACATAGAACATTCTTATGATAATAGATTTACTACTGCACAGCTTTTAAGAAAACCAAATGAGCTGAACGAGAAAATGCAATGTAATCATTTTATGCAAGAGGCAAATAATGTTGAGGATCAATGACAATAGTTGAGTATAATTCAACTTGCTCACATATGAATAATTCTGACAAAGTTGGGAGGAATTCATGATGTAGAGATTTTCTTAAAAAAGAAAAAAAACAAAAAAGGTGCAGTGATATGTGAAGAAGCAGAAAAGTCACCAGCACAGGCAAAAAGTTATCTTCAAAAAGTTACTTATTGGGAAACATTTATTCCAGGAATTCCCCAAAGTCTAGGCTCTGGCTCACAACACTGAAATTTAGAAACTCATGTGTGCTTACTGTACAAGAAGTCCTCCAAGACTTGTGTCAAACCAGAAGACCAGTTGTTGCTTTCTATCTGTATTGCTTAAAATGATCACTGTACTGAACAAATACATTTTCAATGACTCCTATAAGAAGATCAAATATGTTTTAAATATTTTTTAAAGTACCCAGAAACCTATATGGAAAAAAAGTGTCTCTCTTATCATGAAAAAAAATCAATTACTATTCTTTTGTGTGGGGAAGTAATATCTCTAAGGAATTATGACAACTTCTACATCATGGCCCTATTAACTCTCATTTGGGTATAAATCTAAGTTAGAGGAAAAATGAGAAAAGACACCTTTGGAACTAATCAGATCCCCAGTGATTATGCAACTGCAGACACAGCAGAACACAAACTCCTTAAGTGGGGTTCTCATTTACTGAAGCCTAAAATATCTTTGCTGGTCTCCATTAGCCAGAAAATATAATTTAGTATGGTTTTGTATGTTCATACCGAATTATATATCATTTGATTTTCTTCCAAGGTGGACATAGGTAGCATTTATCTCAAGTGCCGTTTCTGTAGGAAGGTGTGAAATAGGTATGACAAATTTATACAAACAGCAAAATCCAGATTTTTAAAGTTGTGGTTCAGGCTTGGTTTTAAATTATTCCAGTGTCATTGAAACACACAAATAAGATACTACTCTTCCAGGTAGATGGCATTTACCATTTTAATTACCTGTTTCTTGTGGGAAACACACACTAATTACCTGACCTAAATTTAGAGTGAAAGTTTGGGGGCTGGATTCATTATTCTGAGGACTCTTGTCTGTGCTTAAATGAAAAACTGTAATGAACTAGTCAAACCAAATTGAATTTAAGTGCTTTGGAAATTGCTTAATATTTTTAACCAGTAGAATCATCTATCTTCTAAAGAAACTGGCATATTCATTACAAACCATTTTCAAGATTGACTTATTACAGAGGCATATGCTCTTTTAAAATAATTTAAGATTTCCTTTTGCATTTAAACAAAAGAACATCATGTAAATACGTGATTCACTTGTCCAACTCATTGTATTGGTACATTCTGATAAGTTTAGCAATATTTCAGTGCCAACAATAATAAAGCATTAGTGATTTCAAATACAGTGAATGTAATAAAGCCCATTACAGCAATTTTACATTGAGAAATTAATTGCAGGTTAAAAAATTAGGTGGATGCCATTAAAAAATATATAGATACATACATACACATACACACAACACACACACACACACACACACACACACACACACACACACACACAATCATAAGCCTAACATAATGAAATGCAATGTGACTAAGGGTAAAACAAAATAATGTAACTAAATCCTTGAATTCTAAATCTTTTATAATCATGCAAATGTTGGTCTTCAGCATTCTTACCTCTGCACAAGGTGTTCCTCAGCTAAAGAAATAATGTAAGATGCCATTATTATTTATGATACTCCTATACTTTTAGATTTTGATAATTGTTTATATATCTTGAAACATTAGGGGCTATTCTGCCATTGGCAATTACTTTGCAGTAAAATACGTATAAGTAAATCATTTTCACATTGCTGTTGTCTCTAAATTATTCAGTCTCATATTTTTGGCCAAAGATAATGGGTCATAGTTTATTCATTTTGGGATGACACATGTCAGCTAATAACTCCCCAATACCCATTTGTTCCTTTGCAGACACCTTTTTAAACTTGTTCTGAATCAAATTTCATTATTTGAGCTATAAGTGCTTGGCTATCTTTTTCTTTATATACCTCTGGACAGGGCTTTCCCATACATCTTCAATTATCCTGAGACATTCTAGATGAAAAAACAAAGATTTTTTTTTTACTAGTTTCCACATGAAATTCACTCAAGACTAGCTAGACTTACTAAGATTGAGGTAGGGCATGATCTCCTATTATCTCCCAGTTCTCCCTCGTCTTTCTTCCTCATTATCTCAAATCTCTCCTTCCTTCTCAGGAACAACAAGCAGAACTTTCTTCTTACCCAGCCTTGCAGCTCTATGCAGACCTCATATCTTAGCTTCCATCTTGAGCAATAATCAAATCATGTTACTAAAATCTCTTAGATTCTCTACTCTTACTAGGAATCCCAATGAGACTTAATCTCATTACCTTTCTATTACCCTTGACTCTATGAACACAAATTATTTTCCTTAAATGTTTATTAAAGTAACACTTTATTTAACATGAGGAGCTTACACAAAGCTGCTCAATTTGAAGTAAAAAAAAGGTCCTGATACCAATTCTTTGTTGCATTTGCTGGGAAACATAGGAAAAGTACACAGCTTTCCAGCTCAGAAATTAGAACAATAAATGCAGTTGCATTAAGTCAGAAATTAGCTGTGAGAGAGAAACTATGAGAATGATAGAGAAATAACAGTTCAAGTAAAGCAGTAATTCTATCTACTATTTAACTCTGAAGTTACGCCCAACCATGCTAAACCTCTTGATGTACACTGGTTAAACCCATGGAAAAAAAATGGGTAAATGATTCTACAGATCTCTTGGCCTTTGACAAGTAAAATGTTGTTCAGATGGCCCAGCAAGTTGATGTAATGATATCTTTGACATTCTCAAAAAGACATTGAGAAATTAATAGAGAATGACTGGGAAACACTAAATAGAAGAAAGTTGTTAGAACTGATAAAATTTTTCTCTATATGATGATGATAAGGGAGAATCTAGTCTTTTTATTAAAATCTTTTTTTTAAATTGTTAAAGTATCTGTGGCATGGAAACAATACATGATTTCTGAATTTGATCTCATTAAATTATATACAAAAACATCATATGCATTATACATACATTATTTGCATGACTAAAGAATTTGTTATAGAATTTATTTAACTATATTGGCCTTATTTCCATAAAATTTTATTTGTATACAAATGTCCAAGAGTATATCTAAAGAGTTAGAGTTAGAAAAATACATAAGGTCTTTTAGTCTCATCCTTTCATTTCTAGTCAAGGAAATTGAGATATAAAGTAGTTGCAATTCACTATTCAAAGTGTGAATAATAATTTAAAATTCTTGATTGCTAGACTAGAACATTCATGATGCTCTTTCATCACTTCCATCTGTGATTCTTAATACTATCTGCATATTAGAATCAACTGGGGAGCATTTTTTTTAAGTCATGCCCAAGTGTCACCATAGAGATTCTAATTAAATTGGTCTGGGGTGGGTTCTGTCATCTACATTTGTTTGAAAGCTCACCAAGTGATTCTAACTATAACCAGTGTTAAGATCCCCTGGCTCTTTGTTGTTATGCAGTGCTGGGCCATTTACCCTAAACTCCATGGAACTGGAGGTAGAAAGCAAGAAGGAAAGAATACACATTGAGATGAAGTCTACCCCATAGTCCCTTGGAGAGCTTACTCAAAGTCTGAGCTCTAATTTACTGGTTCCCAGATCATGTTCTCACTGAGCTCTATCTAAATATGTCACCACTAACATCAAATTCAGAAGACAATATTAAGCCAATAGGATAGCATGTTCTGGATTTAAAGATTTATTCCTAGAATTATTTCTAAGTCTTTGACAGATATTAAAGATTATCTCTGCTAAAATCTGACAAATGATAATATCTGATTAAGTGCACAATTGTATATTTATTCCTTTTAAATTTTGTATAGTAATATTTTGTAAATTTTGCTTATCCTATATAATAAAAGGCTAATATGCAAATTGACCAAACGGCAGAATAACTGGTCACTATGACTCGAACTGACCACCAGGGGGCAGACGCTCAATGCAGGAGCTTCCCCCTTAGAGGTTAGTGTGCTCCCACAAAGGGAGCACCACATAGGCAGAAGCCAGGCTCACGGCTGGCAAGCACAGCGGTAGTGGCAGGAGCCTCTCCTGCCTCTGTGGTAGCTCCTGTGGACCTAAGCCATCAGCTGGACATCCACAGAGGGCTCCCAGACTGTGAGAGGGAACAGGCCAGGCGGAGGGACCCCCCCAAGTGCATGATTTTTGTGCACTGGGCCTCTAGTTAACCAATAAGCATCTGAATTTCAGGTGTATTACCACCTAAACAAAGAATCACTAACCTACTTAGTAATTCCTTAATCTGTACCCCTTTTTGATTTTAGTTTCCAAATCTAGTAATCCTGTAGTCTATTGAACTAACACCATCTTGATAGTAGTAGGTAATAAAAATATATATTTGTTGAATTGAATTTATTTCCAATAGTCTATTTGATATTTTCAATTATTATTCATAATTTTTCAGCTTTTTGTCATTCACTTCATCTTCTCTCTAAAAATCCTAGCTTAGCTAAGAGTTAAAAAATAAACTGGAGTGATTTGATAAAAAGGAAAGCAACTACCAAGCTCTGAAGTTAAGAGTGAAAAATGGCTGGTTTGATCAGCAAAAGGCAGAAATTAAGTATAGTGCATGAAAAGAAAAAGATGATGGGAGAGCTAAGATCAGAAGCAAAAGGGCAACCATCTAACCATCAGCCTATTGTCAAGATCAAATGATATCCTGTGTCTCCTAGGGATTTCTTATCTGATTAGATTTCATGTTAAACATTATCCTGATCTTCACAACCACTGAATTTGGAGATAAGTTTCCCAATCTATACCAGCTGCCACATTACAATTCTTGAAATACCACTTACAATTTCTTGTTCAAAAAATTATATTAACCTTCTTTTGTTATATGACCTTTAAAGTTGTGCAATCCTATCCCGATTAACTTTTCATCCCTTTATTCTCATTGGTGAAAAAAAGAAAAAGGCCAAAGTCTCAAAGTAGTAAGTAACAGTAAATACTTTGTGTAGGACTTGAACTTAAATCAGTCTACACTATGTTCCTTTGACATTCCTAGAGAACTTTGTAGAGGGGTAATATTGTGGTTACAGTGGCATTTGCACTGGACTTGAAATACATTGGATTTGGGAAAGAAGGGAGAGGAAAAAAATTGAGCTAAAAAGGATATCCATTTTATCTACCTAGCAATCCTGATATTTTAGGAATTATGTCCCTTTCACAATCCCCAAAACAGGCCTATTGTGAAATAGCATATTATCAGATATGACCCTGCCATCCTGGCTATAGCTGAATGATCTAGGGATGAGCTGACCCAAAGTTGGACCAAACAGAGCCCTTCCTAAGTTTTGAATAGCAAAATATATATCCTCAAAAGTGCTTGCCATGTAGGATTCTTTTAATTATATATAAACCAGAATTATAGTTGTCTCTATATCACATACTACTCACTTCTCCCATCACTAAATAAATATACAAAAATGAGTGTATATAGATTAATTTTTAATGTTATAATAAATTATCTCACTTTTTAAAAATTTAATGACTATCATTGAACTTGCTCAGAAAGTGTCAACAATATCTTGCATATAAGCTACGCAGTTCCCATGTAGTAGCCAATAGTCATATGTGGCTGTTTAAATTTAAATAACAATTTCATTTCACAAGCACACTAGTCACTTTCAAATGCTTAATTGTGACAGTTAGCTTGTGGCTACTGTGTGATACAGCACAGTACAGACTATTTTAATCATAAAAAAAATGTTATTTTGAACAGTACTAGTTTACATATCAATTCTTTAGAATAATCTAACAGCTATTAGGCTCAATAAAGAGCTTTTAAACCTTGTGCAATAAACAAGCAGCCTCCTCCAGGTTATGGGGGATATAGGGAAAGAGATATTTAAAGGAAAATTGGGCTATGGGAGAAAAATATAAAAAGTAAGATTGACACTAAAAGAAGTTAGACAAGATCTAGACAAGCTTAATGCTAATTTGATAATATTTCAGTAGTGTTTTCAAATTTCCTATAGATCTTTCCCCTTCATAAAGGAATAAAAGCATCCGGAAAGAGCTGTGGTCAGCAAACTGCAGCTCGAGAACCACATGTGGCTCTTTGGCCCATTGATTGTGGCTCTTCCACAAAATACCATGGCCTGGGCAAGTCTATTTTGAATAAATGGCATTAGAAGAAGTTTAAATTTAAAAATTTGTCTCTCAAAAGAAATTTCAATCATTGTACTGTTGATATTTGGCTCTGTTGACTAATGAGTTTGCCGACCACTAGCAGAGTGTCATCAGTCAGATCCAACAATGTACAGTCATTTTCTCTCCCCAGTGTCTAAACAAAACAAAGCCTAGTACAACATCACAAAGCAGCAAGCATCCAGTTGGGGTGATAGGGGGAGGGGAGAGCAGGGCTGTGGAACCACACCAGCCAGGCTTTTAGAGTAAGTACACCCTTAAGGCACCACCCATGTACCAACTGGACTTTTTCTTTCTGCCCTTAAGCCAGTTGTTTTGCTATGAACAGGAAATTTCCTCAGATTCTGTGAGAATATATCAGAGATAGAAACTGCAAACACTTGAACAACCATTATTTGCCTCTCCTCTTTATTTCCTTACTGTCTTTTTGTCACTCATGCTTCTCTACCTGGTGTAACTGGGATCCGAACATTACAACGAGCCAAATTTCCTTTGTAGCATAGGGGTTTAAAATAAAACCACTTCTCAGAGAAATAGTAACTACATACACATTGACAATCACTGCTCTCCCCAGAAGCTATGCCTTTAGTTTTGCTTATCCTCGACTTTTCAACATGACAGTCCAACTAAGGGCTTGCAACATCATCATGTATTTGATTAAAGATGCAGCCCCTTCATAGCACATTTCCAGTAAGATAAAATATTCAGTAGCATGATTTCTAGACACTAAATTTTCCACAGTATGACTTATAGCTGGCTCATCAGCCACAGAAGCTGAATAATAATCAAAGTTAACTTCCATATTTCTAGAAGGAAGGCACTGGTGTTTCCGATCTTAATTCCTCAGCTGACATTGCTTAAAGAGGTGCTAATATCCCACTTTTATACAGTGCCATCAATATTGCAAATAAATGCACAGTACAATGAAAATATTTATGTGTGGGACCATCCAGAAAGATATAGTTAGGAAAAAATATGGTAAAGTATAAGTAACCTTGACAAATTAGGCATCATTGAAATATTTCCCAGGCCATGCCCAGAAACATAAATAATCCACAGAATCCAGCACCAAATACAAATGAATAGCATTGATGATTAATCCATTCCTCCTTTTTTTGTCCAGATAATTATTCTTCCATAATGAAACTCATTGTGAACAGTTTGTGTGCTCCTCTGTGCCATTACCTGCAAGTCATGAAATATCTAATATATGCAACTAGATATGCCTAAAAATGGGGCGTTTGTTTGTTTGCAAGCAGCCCATGGGTCTGTGGCAACACTAAGTCATCTTCAGATAATATATGACAAACTGATCTTTGGTAAGTTAAGGCTACCAGGAAACTCAATACAGACTGACAAATCCATTAGTAAATATGACAAATGTTCTTTAACTAAGGGTGGAAATTATTAAATTGGTGAAAATTTAAATTCCATTTAAAAGTTAAAAAGCACAGTTTATTTTTTTAAGAAAGTGAGAAAATAAGTGGATACAACAGAAATCAATGAACTTGGACCTTGTTCCTAAAGCCCTCTTATTAAAAACCAGAAGACTCAATTTAAAATAAGAGAAAATTAATAGTTTGACCTGGCTGATATCTAAAAAGGCAGTTTGTTTGTTTTATTTTAAATAATAGGCAACATTCTCATCTTTTTATTTGTAACTATTAGTATAATTGATTTTTTTCTTAGCTTCACTATGGTAACATATATATATATATATATATATATATATATATATATATCCAATGTAGCTTTAAGTATCTTCATTGAAGTGGGAAAAAGTATAAAGGGGCAAAAAGGGATATATTGAAAGAAAGGTAATGTGTAAAATTAGAAAAAGAGAAAATAGCAGAAAAGCAAAGTAGGAAAATCATGTGATATAATACATGAACTCATCCACACAACAGTCTTTGAGGAAAATACAAGAGAGATATTTACCCTTTTCAGATGCTCTATGAGATATTTGAATGAAGTAAAAAACATATTCTAACTATATGCTTTCCTAACAGGAAAAAAAAGTGCACTAAATGTGTAGGGGATGTTTGCCCAAGAAATCCTAAAAATAAAAATTCTTCATGATTCTTTGCTATGCAAAAAATTAAACAGAAGATAAATACTTAGCTCAATTCAAGAACACACTTTGCTAATATTAGTGGTGTTCTTGTTCAGTTATGGAACCTCACTGAGAATCATTTATCTCAGTTGTTAAACAGATATTATAATAATCTCATAAGTATGTTTTGAAGTTTAAAAGAGTCATCCTATGTAGCATTTTGGGCATATGACTGGAACTCCATAAGTTTTAGTTTCTATCCTCACTTAACAACTGGAGAAATTTGACTTACTTTCTTATGGTGCCTTGTGAAAATTTCTCTGTGATCCATTCCTATTAGTGGAATCACTAGGTTAATGTGTGTGATTTTAAATACTTCATATGGCTAAATCCTGCCAGTGTACTCTACATGTTGGTTTGTGCCAGACTCTTCACTACAAACAGTATACAAGTATTTCTAGTACCCACATCCTACTGGGTTTTACTTGACTTATCTTATTTACCTATATAACTCTAATGAAATGCACAGTATTTCTCTCTCTAATATGCAAATTAGAAAAACACAGTGAAAGTAAGACACAGAGAACTAAGTGACCTTCCCAGCTGGTACTGGTAGAGTCAAGGTCAAACCCATATAGTCTGTTTCCAAAGCTCTCTTTCATTCTTTTCTTTGATGTAAAACCTTTGCCCAAGTTAGCTTTGGAGGGAAAGGTAGCCAGAATCACAGTATTCTGACTCACAACCTCTATTCTAACTATATGCTTTCCTAACAGGAAAAAAAAAAAAAAAGGTGCACTAAATGTGCAGGGGATGTTTGCCCAAGAAATCCTAAAAATAAAAATTCTTCATGATTCTTTGCTATGCAAAAAATTAAACAGAAGATAAATACTTAGTTCAACTCAAGAACACACTTTGTGAGCATACATTTTCCCAAGTGCTTTCTAGATGCAAGACTAAACAAAATTCAGTTGAACGTGAATTTTTGTCTTGAAGAAATGAAACACATAATTCTATAAATTAGGAAAGTATGTAACCAAATATTTAGTCATTCTCTTTTATTCCAAATATGCTTTCAGGACCTTGTTCTGAAAACTATTAAATCAAAGACAGTGACACTGTGGGAAATTTTAAGCAGGAGCATGGGAGTGAGGAAGTAATGGGAGCAGCCTCCCTCATGATCTCCTCTCTTCCCCCTATGCAGGCAGTAAAAGGGTATATTGTCTGAAGACATTTAAAAACAATAATAAAATTTTTAAAAAGTCAATTCTTTTTATTATCACTATGCACTAGCCATTCTAAAAATTTTCTGTAATAAAATATTCAACCTCAACTTATTGGAATGAACCTACCTTATTCTAAGAAACTACTATATTTCAAAGACAGGAATTTGATTTTGGAGAGCCTTGTCTTAGGTTCGTGTTCTTCGCTTTGATGAATATCTTAATCATTAGTAATGCAAGTATTTACCCGTTATTCTTGGTCAATCCCTCAAGTAAGGAAGAAATGTTGAAGCATTCCTTTTCATAATGTAGAAGCTGACTTCATTGGGAGTATACAATTCTACAGAGATATTCTGTGAACTGTTTGTTGTTGTTTTGTTACCACTTTTTGAGAAGGGAAATAGGAGAGAAGCGAAAAAGAAGTTTCCCCAGTAGAGGGTTGATAAGTTGCTGGCAGTTCTATGTAAATTGCTGGCAGAGGACATAGATAACAGACTTCAGAACTAAAATGTCAGATAACTGGTTTTAAAGTTTCCTACCCTGTACTTGGGGAAAGTGTTATCAGAACACTGTCCATGAGAGGATGAGACAATTGAATAAATACATTCAGAAGCATGGAGTAGAAATTATGTGGTGGCATAAAGTTACTAGCAGAGAAATTTGGAGTGAAATGTGTCCAGGAACAAAAGGATGGGTGTGGAAATATGTAATCCTGAGAATCACAACTATATAACTATATGCCTAGAAAGACTGGGGCAGAAAATAGAAATGATAAGGGAGTGTTCATTTCTTTCTAAAATTGTGCCAATGCATGTCACTAGCCAGTTGTTTTCTTTATACAAAAGTGTCTAGATCACTGGGCCAATGTGGCTCAGTGGTTGAGCATCTCAGTAGTTACTAGAGAGACCAAGAGATCACAGTACAATTCCTGCTCAGGGCACATGCCCAAGTTTCAGGCTCAATCCCACAGGAGAGGGCCAGATAGGTCATGCAGGAGACAGCCAATCAATGCTTCTCTCTCATTCATTGATCTTTCTATCTCTTTATTCCTTCTCCTTTATTCCTCTCTCTCTCTCTAAAGTCAATCAAAAATATATATTTTATTTTAAAAAGTGTGTAGATCTACAAATTATCTAGGGAAATTCCCAAAATTGAGTTTAAATGAGAAATAACTCATTTCTTAAAAGCTACAGAATAATTAAAAAAAATTAATATCCTTTC
Source organism: Lasiurus cinereus (assembly GCA_011751065.1). Lineage (NCBI taxonomy): Eukaryota > Metazoa > Chordata > Mammalia > Chiroptera > Vespertilionidae > Lasiurus > Lasiurus cinereus. Next base: position 31,516 of record JAAGEH010002421.1, on the reverse strand, counting down.
TTGTTGCAACTGCTGATTCTCATGTCTTGAAATTTTTCTGAATTTCTTAAGATACACATAAGGGGATATTAAAGTCACATGATAAAGATATAGATTCCTATTTATATAATAAAGGGTGTCCCATTAAAGGCAGATCTTTAATATATAGTGTAACTGAAACAATGCAGATCATGCTAAGTGCTAAATTATAAGTGATCACAAAGGATTTCATGGAAGAAGGAGACTTGAGTTGATCCTTAAAAATAGGTAAGTTATTGCCGAAACCGGTTTGGCTCAGTGGATAGAGCATCGGTCTGCAGACTGAAGGGTCCCAGGTTCGATTCCGGTCAAGGGCATGTATCTTGGTTGGGGGCACGTCCTCACTTAGGGGGTATGCAGGATGCAGCTGATTGATGTTTCTCTCTCATCAATGTTCCTAACTCTCTATCCCTCTCCCTTCCTCTCTATAAAAAAAAAAAATCAAATGTATTTGAAGAATTGTAATTGTACAGAAAGAAGGGGAAATAAGCTAAAAAGGTGAATACAGTTACACCATAGAAGGCCTTAGAGGACCAGTTGAATAATTTTGCAAATGCTCAGTGAGCATGTTGTAGAGCCCTTAAGAATTTTAAAGGTCAGTTACTATAAATTTATCCACTTTTTATGCATCTAGATTTTTAAAATACATTATCAATAATGGAAAGTCCATAGAATAATTCTCTAAAGTATGCCAGAGTGCTGGCATTTTCTGTCAAATTTTAATCAACAAAAGAAGGTTGTGATTAACTAAAATAATCTTACCTGCTGGAATGAGTGATGATTGCAGTTCCAGCAAATACACAAGATAATGTGAAAACTCTTTTACTAAGCAAAGGAGAAAAACCTACACTTGAAAGTAAGGAGGGAAAAGCATTGCCCTATGGCTACTGGGCATATTTGTCACATACACTAAACATTTATGGACCCCAAATGCCTAGCATTGTTTTTCCAAGTCCCCAATGTCCAATGTTTTTTCTGCAGTGCAACATATGTAAGCTGCTTAAATCAGCTTCTGACATCATTTCAACTTCTAACTGGAGGCTATGTGGGGCTTAGCAGATGGCAAAACCCATCCAGTTCTCTAAGTGTGTGTTCAGCATAAGGTACTCATATGTTCTCTTGGACCCAATCGGGCTGAAATCTTCCCTTGGAGAAAAATACATGGTGTTAAATTTTATGGTGATGAGTCCAAACTCGAGCTACTTGAACTATGTCTTGCTTCTTTTTCTTTGACGAAGGGTAAGAGAACAATCACAGTGGCTTACCTGCCTCTTACGCAGGCTTAGAAAAATTGAAAGTTGATTAATTGCCTTGTGTTTTAGATTATTCAAAATCCTCTTGTCATTCCAGAAATTTTAAATTTCCTCATCTAAAACTCAGTTCTTTATTTTTTTTATTTCTCCTATAAAGTCAATACTCATGGGGAAAAAATTAACTGTAAAGACACAGCTTCAACAATAATAAGAGGGAGCTGATACCTATATCCAGGATCAAAAAGGAAAAAGATAAACAAGACAAAGTGTGAAAGAGCCAAGCTTCCCAGTTTCCTGTAGAACAATGATAAATTCCCCAGCCTGAAATTCAAGGCTCTCTCCACATCTAGCCTGACTTATATTTCCAGATGTTCTTCTGTCTTAATATTATGATCATTCAAACTGGACTGTTCTCTATTTTCTCACAGTAAGCTACTGCGATTACTCTTATTTTCTCACATAACTGTTGATTCACCTTAATCTCTTTTAATAGGCCCATCTCCTTTCCAAAAGGGACTTCTCCCCATCCCAACCCAACTTTGAAATTCTAGCAAGGCTGGAATATAGAGTTCATGATGGATCTGAGGTGGAGAGTGAAGGGAGTGATGAGGAGAAAAAATGGTGATTGGAGTCAGAAGGCAAAAAAACATGAATCTTATACAAGGCAATTTAAACTTATGCCGTAGGCCACTGTTTTATAAGATATCAATAGACCATCTGCATCTGAAATATCTGGGTATATTTTGTAAAAAGACATATTCCTGGGTCCAGACATCCTAAATTAGCATCTCTGGGTAGGAGACCCAGAACTGGTCTTTCAACAGCCAATTTGGCTTACGTTATGAGTTAGGCTCAGGTGACACTTTTATGTATAAAATGTTGCATGCTATAGGTATGTAATAACTGCCAGCTTGTGTATAGGAGGAAGTGTCTGGGCAGCAGAATGAGGCTAGGGAGCATGGGGAAGAGACTAGAGACAGAGAGACCATTTAGGAAGGTATTGCAGCTGTCACTCTCAACCTCTCTCTTCCGAAATCTTCCTTCTTCCTGGCTTCACAGCATGACTCATTCTTTTTTATTTTTTTATTAATTTTTATACATATCTCCCCATTGCCTCCCCTCACTCCCAGGCATACCCCAACCCCCCAGTGTCTATGTTCATTGGTTATGCTTATATGCATGCATACAAGTCCTTTGATTGATCTCTTATCTATCTCACCTAACTTTAATATTCCTGCTGTAATTTCACAGTCTCATGCTTTACTGCCTCTGTATCTATCCTTTTGTTCATCAGTTTATAATGTTCTTTATTATCCACAAATGAGTGAGATCATGTGATGCTTCTCCTTCATTGACTGGCTTATTTCACTAAGCATAAGGCTCTCCAGTTCCAACCAGGTTGCTGCAAATGGTAAGAATTCCTTCTTTTTAATGGCAGCATAGAATTCCATTGTGAAGATGTACCACAGTTTTCTGATCCATTCATCTGCTGACGGGAACCTAGGCTGTTTCCAAATTATAGCTATTGTAAATTGTGCTGCTGTGAACATAGGGGTGCATAAATCCTTTCTGATTGGTGTTTGTGATTTCTTAGGATAAATTTCTAAGAGTGGGATTACAGGGTCAAATGGGAGATCCATTTTTAGTTTTTTGAGGAAACTCCATACTGTTCTCCACAGTGGCTGCACCAGACTGCATTCCCACCAACAGTGCACAAGGGTTCCTTTTTCTCCGCATCCTCGCCAACAGTTGTCGTTTGTTGATTTCTTGATGATTGCCATTCTGACTGGTGTAAGATGGTATTGCATTGTCGTTTTGATTTGCATCTCTCAGATAATTAGTGACTTTGAACATGTTTTCATGTGTCTCTTGGCCTTCCTTCTGTCGTCTTTCGAAAAGGTTCTATTTAGGTCCATTGCCCATTTTTTTATTGGGTCGTTTATCTTCCTTTTATTAAGTTGTATAAGTTGGCTGTAGATGTTGGAGATTAAACCTTTATCAGTGATAACATTTACAACTATGTTCTCCCATACAGTGGTCTTTCTTGTTGTTTTGTTGATGGTTTCTTTTGCTGTGGAAAAGCTTTTTATTTTGATGTAGTCCCATTTGTTTATTTTTTCTTTAGCTTCAATTGCCTTTGGAGCAGTATCAGTGAAGAAGTTCTTTCAGCATATGTCTGAGATTGTGCTGCCTGTGGATTCCTGTAGTATTTTTATGGTTTCCCTTCTAATGTTTAAGTCCTGTATCCATTTTGAGTTTATTTTTGTATTTGGTGTAAGTTGGTGGTCCAGTTTCATTTTTTTGCATGTATCTGTCCAATTTTCCCAACAGCATTTATTGAAGAGGCTATCTTGGCTCCATTGAATGTTCATGCCTCCTTTGTCAAATATTAGTTGAGCATAGTGGTTTGGGTGGATATCTGGGTTCTCTATTCTATTCCATTGGTCTATATGTCTGTTCTTGTGCCAGTACCAGGCTGTATTGAGAACAGTTGCTTTGTAGTATACCTTGAAATCTGGTATTGAGATCCCACCTACTTTATTCTTCTTTCTCAAAATTTCTGTAGCTATTCGTGGTCTCTTTTTGTTCCAGATGAATCTATGAAGAATTCTTTCTAGGTCTGTGAAATATGTCATTGGTATTTTAATGGGTAGTGCATTGAATATATAGATTGTTTTGGGTAGCATGGACATTTTAATGATGTTGATTCTCCCAATCCAGATGGTATGCTATTCCATCTGTTAACATCTTCCTCAATCTCTTTTTCAGTGTCCTGTAGTTTTCTGCATATAGATCTTTTACCTCTTTAGTTAGGTTTATTCTTAGGTATCTTAATGTTTTTGGTGCGATAGTAAATGGGATTGCTTTTTTAGTCTCTCTTTCTGTAATTTCATTATTAGTGTACAGAAATGCTGCAGACTTCTTAGCATTAATTTTGTATCCTGCTACATTGCCAAATTCATTAATTAAGTCAATTAGTTTTGGAATGGAGTCCTTTGGGTTTTTTATTTACAGTATCATGTCATCTGCAAATAAGGACAGCTTTACTTCTTCTTTTCCAATTTGGATGCCTTTTTATTTCTTCTTGTCTAATTGCAATGGCTAATACTTCCAGTACTATGTTGAACAGGAGAGGTGAGAGTAGGCATCCCTATCTTGTTCCTGTTCTTAGGGGAAATGGTTTTAGTTTTTGCCCATTGAGTATGATGTTAGCTGTGGGTTTATCATATATGGCTTTTATGATGTTGAGGTATGCTCCTTCTATTCCCACTTTGCTGAGAGTTTTTATCAAGAAAGGGTATTGTATTTTGTCAAATGCTTTTTCTGCATCAATTGATATGACTATGTGATTTTTATCTCTCAATTTGTTTATGTGCTGTATCACGTTTATTGATTTGCGGATATTGTACCATCCCTGCATTCCTGGGACGAATCCTACTTGGTCATGGTGTATGATCTTTCTGATGTACTGCTGGATCCTATTTGATGAAATTTTGTTGAGGATTTTGGCATCTATGTTCATGAGAGATATTGGCCTATAATTCTCTTTCATTGTGTTGTCTTTATCTGGTTTTGGTATTAGGGTGATGCTGGCTTCATAGAAGGTGTTTGGAAATGTTCTTTCTTCTTGAATGTTTTTGAATAGTCTGAGGAGGATAGGTTTTAATTCTTCCTTGAATGTTTGGTAAAACTCTCCTGTGTAGCCATCTGGTCCCGGGCTTTTATTTGCTTGAAGCTTTTTGATGACTGCTTCAATTTCTTCCATAGTCATTGGATTTTTGAGATGTTTAGATTCCTCCTCATTGAGTTTTGGAAGGTTATATTTTTCTAGGAAAATGTCCATTTCTTGCAGGTTGTCCAATTTGTTGGAATAGAGTTGTTCATAATATTTTTTAACAATTCTTTGCATTTCCACAGGGTCTGTTGTTATTTCTCCTCTTTCATTTCTGATTTTGTTTATTTGGGTCTCCTCTCTTTGCTTCTTGGTGAGCCTGGCTAGGGGTCCATCAATCTTGTTTATCCTTTCAAAGAACCAGCTCTTGGTTTTGTTGATCTTTTGAATTGTTTCTTTGATCCCCAAGTTGTTTATCTCCGCTCTGATCTTCACTATTTCCTTCCTTCTGCTGACACTGGGCTTTTCTTGTTGCTCACGTTCTAGCTCTTTGAGTTGTCGGGTTAGGTAATTTATTACCATTGTTTCCTGTTTTTTGCAGTAGGCTTGTAGGGCTATGAACTTCCCTCTCAAGACTGCTTTCACTGTGTCCCATGAATTTTGTATTGTTGTGTTGTCATTGTCATTTGTTGCCATGATGTTTTTTATTTCTTCCTTGATCTCTCTGGTTACCCAGTCGTTGTTTAATAGCATGCTGTTTAGTCTCCATGTGTTTGATTTCTTTCTATTGTTTTTATTATAGTTGATTTCCAGTTTTATGCCACTGTGGTCTGAGAAAATGCTTGATATGATTTCTATCTTCTTAAATTTGAAGAGACTTTTCTTATGACCCAACATATGATCTATCTTTAAAAATGACCCATGTGCACTGGAGAAGAAAGTATATTCTGTGGCTTTGGGGTGAAATGTTCTGAAGATGTCAATTAATTCCATCTGGTTTAGTGAGTCATTTAGAACTGATGTTTCTTTGCTGATTTTTTGTTTGGAGGATTTGTCCAGTGGTGACAGTGGGGTATTAAAGTCTCCTACTATGATTGTATTGCTGTCAATCTCTCCCTTAATACCCTCCAGGAGTTTTTTTATGTATTTAGGTGCTCCTATATTGGGTGTGTATATGTTTACCAGAGTTATATCTTCTTGTTGGATTGTTCCCTTCAGTATTATGAAGTGGCTTTCTTTATCTCTTGTTATGTCCTTCACTTTGAGATCTAATTTGTCAGATATAAGTACTGCAACCCCAGCTTTTTTTTCATTTACATTTGCCTGAAATACCATCTTCTATCCCTTCACCCTCAATCTGTATGCATCTCTTTTCCTGAGGTGGGTTTCTTGTATACAGCAGATATGTGGATCGTGTTTTCTTATCCAATTGATTAGCCTATGTCTCTTGATTGGAGCATTTAATCCATTTACATTTAAAGTTATTATTGATAGGTATTTATTCGTCGCCATTTTTAGTCTTTAGCCCAGAGTTCCTTCTTCGCTTCCTATTTCTTTTTATTATAGCAGACCCTTTAACATTTCTTGCATTGCTGGTTTGGTGGTAATATATTCCTTTAGTCCTTTTTTGTCTGTGAAGCTTCTGATTTCACCTTCAATTTTGATCGAAAGCCTTGCAGGGTACAGTATTCTTGGATTCAGACCCTTCCTTTGCATGACTTTGTATATTTCATTCCATTCTCTTCTGGCCTGATGAGTTTCTGTTGAAAAATCAGTAGCTAGTCTTATGGGGGTTCCTTTGTAGGTAACCCCCTGTTTCTCTCTGGCCGCTTTTAAGATTTTTGCTTTGTCGTTGCTGTTTGCCAATTTAATTATAATGTGCCTTGGTATCAGTTTTGTGGGGTTAATTTTGCTTGGGACTCTGTGAGCTTCTTGGATTTGTGTGGGTTTTTCCTTTCCTATATTGGGAAAATTTTCTGTCATTATTTCTTCAAACAGGTTCTCTAATCCTTGTTCAGTTTCCACTCTTTCTGGAACCCCAATTATGCGGATGTTGTTTTTTATCGTGTTATCCCAAAATTCCCTTAGGCTCTCCTCTTGCTTTTTAATTTTTTTTTCTAGAAGCTGCTGTACTTGGGTATTTTTTTCTACCATGTCTTCTAGCTCACTGATTCAGTCCTCTGCTGCTTCTAGTCTGCTTTTGATGCTTTCTATTGAGTTCTTTAAAGCAGTGATGTCATTTTTTATTTCTTTGTGCATTTCTTAATGCTTCTTCTTCATTTCCTCTTGGCTCTTACTCAGATTGTCGATTTTGTCTTCCATTCTTTTCATCCACCTTATGATCATTTCTCTGAACTCTTTCTCTGGCAGGCTTATTTCTGCTTCTATTTCGTTTACTTCCTTTTCTGGTGATACATGCCTATCTGTCGTATGCGGGCTGTTTCTTCTTCTGCCCATGGTTTTTCTTCTCCGGATGTTTGGTTATGTACTTCTCTCTCTTATGTTGATTCAAAGGCACAAACTACAATACGACCCGGTACAGCACACAAGGCACTGAACAGAAATGTATTCACGATGTTAATAATCACCAATAAGGTGACCACCAATGAAAGACAAATTAGGGGTAAGTAGAGAAAGAAGAAGAGGAATATGAGGGGAAAAGAAAGGAAAGAAGTGCCCAAATCAGATTGGGAGAGGGAGAAAAATAAATAACTAACTAAATGAACAAAAAAATAAAATAAAATAGAATAGAATAGAATAAAGGAGAAGAAGAAGAAAGAAAACAGAAAGAGAAACAAAGTCAGAGAAAAGAAAGCGGATAAGAGAGAAAAGGGGAACAAAATATAGATGTCAGGAGAAAACTCCAATAGAACAGTCACTAATCCCTATAAAGGCCAGCAACCAGTACCTAGAGATTAATACAAACTGCAAATAACAATTGGTATCGAGGGAGGCGAGGGAAAAGAGAGGTAGAAAACAAAGCAAGCAAAAAGCAAAATAAAACAACTAGAATGAGCTAAAACAATCTCACAAAAAAGTTCAAAAAATCGATATAATCACTGTTCAGGCAAATAGCAACAAAAGGACATAGAGAAAAAACAACTTTTTGGCTAGTGAAGACAAGAAGAGAGAGATTTGTATTGACTTGTAGTAGGGGATTTGAAATTAGATATATAAGTGGGGTGAAATTTTAACCAGGTAAAGAGAAAGAATAGGGAGAATCTAAAGTTGGAAAAGGAAAAGAAAAACAAGACAACAAAATGGGGAAAGTTAGGCAGAAAGTGTTGGCATAAAGGTAGAGTTGAGTTAGAGTAAAATTATGCTAAAGGAAAGATGAAAATAGAATGTAAAACTCTAATCCCGAAGTAAAATAAAGAGAAAACAAAATGACACTTGTTTTTTTTCCAGAAAGGTAAAAAACTGGCAGTAATAATACTAGTTGAAAACAAAAATGTAATAATTAAAAAGGTAAAATCAATTGAGGCAGGAAGAAAAAAATAGTCTTTTAATTAAAATATGTAAAAGTGAAAAAAAAAATGAAAAAAGAAAAAAAAATAGAATGGTCATTCACTTCCACTATTATTCTGCTTAGCACTCCTGTTTCCCAGTAGGGAAGGTATTGCAGTTCCCTGTGTTGCACTGTTGATGTTTTAATCTCTTTATTCTTTTGTGGTTATGCGAGAGTCAATTTGTGCATCTTCCACTGGGTGGCAGTGTTTCAGAATTGATCTCTGAGACAAAGCACAGGACCTCTATAGGCTGTGCTCAGATCCTGCTACTCTGTGGTTCTCAAAACCGGTTTGTGGGGATTTTGCAGCTGGGACACTGTATTAATTCCCAAGCTATCCCTCTGCCTCAGATAAAAACGAGTCGTTTTCCCTAGCTCCCCACTGTCAACAGCTCAGAGAGTTTGCCTCCACACTTAGGGATCATGCCCTGCCCAACTCCGTGGACCTCTCTAGAGGCAGCTTTCCTGCAGCACGGTTCCCACAGTGTACGCATCTCTGTCCTGAGGGGCTGGAGACCTCACCTTATCCCAGGCGAAATCTGACCTTTCCGTGTGCCATGTGGATCTCTGAATCCGCCGCCTGTCTGTGCCGATTGGAGAGTGGTGTTCTGGGTCCCCCGCTGTTTGGTGAGTAATTCAGCCACAGTGTTCAAACATCCACCTCCCTCGGCAAGATGGCGTGGTCTCGCGTTCGCGCTTGTGGCTCCGGCCAACAAAAACCCCTCGGCAGTGGGGCTGCCTGGCCAGGAGAGCCCCTTCCAGCAGTTCCCCGCCTTCTCCTGGAGGATAACTGACTCTTAACTTGCCAACAAACATTCCCCGTGCGACTCTCAGCTGCTCTCTCTCCCTCTGCCCAGCGACAAAGCTCCAGACCCGTCCGTCTATTCCGCCGCCATTTTCAGATCCTCAGCATGACTCATTCTTGATTATCCTGCCATATCTGCATGTGCCCATCTGAATCTTTCCTGCTTTCTGGCAGCTCTTTAATTGTTAATGTTCCTTCAGATTCCGTCCATTTCTCAAGTAGAGTCCTTAATATCTTATCCACTCTCTTAGCTTCAAATACCACATGTACATTGATGTCCTATAAATTTACATCTCAGAACAGCAGATATCTATTTCTAATGACCTAATAAGATTATCTACCTAATATTTCATGGATGTGTACAGAATTCATGCTTCTCTATTTAGTACCTATCTCACATTCAGAGGGTTAGAAAAATCCACCTGCTACTCCAAACCAGAAATGTGAGTCTCACTTCTGGTTTTCCCTACTCTTAATGTTACAGTTTGCTTTTGGCTATATCTTCAACAATTATCTCTTCAATCCTTGCCATCCCCTATATATCCATCCTTATATATTTGGTTCAGATTCAAAATCCTGAGAAAATCCCTCTCTCTTCCCCACCCAAAGATAGGCCAAGTATCACATGCGTGACAGAGAAACATGGGGGGAAATCCCCTAACCAAAAGTAATTGAGTGTGAAATGTCCCTATTAAAACGTTTGATTTAAGGTTTTCATCTGTATAATTCATTTCTCAGAATGTAAATACCTTTCTACTACAAAATTCAAATTGCACTGTGCTAGGATTAGGGCATTGGCAGAGTATCCTCAACTTGTCACTAGCAGCACATGATTTGACCATGAAAACCACAATGATGCCAGGGAAACACGAAAGGCAATTGGAAATGACTCTTTCAGGCCAGCTTCTTCCTCTGCCTTGATATATCAAAACAGTGATTTGTAAAGAGAGAGAAAATAAATGTGTTTGTATAGAAGCACACATATACATACTAGACAATATATTAAAAGTATACATATATGAACAGTTACATATACAGTTACACCTACATACATGTATATAAACATATTTACATTCACCCTACGTAATAAAAAGCTAATATGCAAATAGACTAAATGGCAGAACAACCAAAACAACTGAATAATCAAACAACTGGTCGCTATGACATGCACTGACCACCAGTGGGCATGTGCAGAACATGGCAGGTGTTGGCCATGGTGGGATGGTGGAGCAGGTGAGTGGGGGCGCCAGACCAAGGATGAGTGCAGATCGCAGTCAATGGGACAAGCCTCTGATGGTTACTGAAAATTCTTTTCTCCCACATGCCACCCAGTGCTCACACCTGCTGCTGGCACCAGCCCCACTTGCACCCATTGCTGGCACTGGAGCCACGACTCGCACCCACTGTCAACACTGGCTCCACTTACTTGGTGCCATCAGCAGGAGTGAGCAGTGGCTACTGACCCTGATTGCCCCTGAGGGCTTCTCCACCTCCCTCTGCTCCTCAGGGGCAATCAGGGCAGCAGCCACCACTGATACCCACTGATGATGCTGGTCCTGCTCACACCCACTGCTGGCACCAGCCCCAATTGCTCCTCGCCATCAGTGGGTGGGAGTAGGGCCAGCGCTGTCAGCATATAGGAGCAGTGGCAGCAAGAGTGGCTCTGCCAGCAAACAGGGAACCGAGGGCCACAGCAGGAGGGGCCGGGCAGGGGCATAGAGGATGGGTCGACAGATTCTTTCAAGGTGCACAAATTCGTCTATTAGGCCCCTAGTATATATATAAACAAGTGTGGTCTCTTCCATGTGTCCATATTTAAAACTGAAATAAGTAATGATGGTGGATTCTAATGTGATTCAGGTTTCTAAGACCTCAACTGAAGATGCCTCAGTGTTGCTGGATTAACTGAAGACTCCTGGAAGAATGGGAGTTACTCTCACTGGCATTCTGGTGACTGCTAGAGAACATCATGCAAAGGGAGCACACAGCCATATAACCGAGGCCCCCAAGATAGAGGAATCCTGAAGATGGCCTCCTAACTGTTCATGTGAAGTAAAAGACATTCTAATGCCATCTGGCCCATGTGAAATGTCAGGCTCTGTGTGCCACTGAATGATGACAATGACCATAACTATGGCCATAACTCACTAACAACCCTAATAACAAATGCTTTTATTTAGTTTCTTGTAATTTGTATAAGAAACTCAAGAAAAGCATTTGTTATTTGTAAATAACTTTGTCATTTAGTCTTCCCCCAGAACCATATGCAGCAGGTGTTATTTCTAGTTCAAAGGCAAGGAAACAGGTTCAGAGAAGTTAAGAAATTTACTAAAAGCATATAGCTGGTGAGAGTTTGATCTGAATTATGTGAATTCAAAGCCATCTTTCTATTAGCTATGCTACTTTTGCTGTTCTATGTCCTGTTAATTGTTTTCCTCCACTAACCTTGTGATTAAAATGCTAACAAGTATCAGCAGTGCTTGTCCCATTTTTCAATACTCATAGGAGGACAGGGTGGGTAGAGGGTAGGTGTGCCATTAAAGGCAATATTCCTTGAAATTAATTTCCTGTGTGATTCACAGAAGAATATACTGACATAGGGTTATGCCTTTAACGGTTTTTCATCAGACAATTAAAGGTAATTAAAAACCCAGTAGGAATTAGTCTATTAGATCACTTTCTAAGGTGGCAGTAAGCTGAGCTCTAAGGTGGTATTTGAGTTGTAAATTAGGAAAACCTAGACCTTTTGAATCTAAGTATGGAAAGAAGGTAGAAGTCATACTTTCTGGTAAAGCCCAGGCTTTAAAAGTATTTTCTTCTCCTAAAATAACTGTCCTTAAGTCATAGCTTTGAATTCTGTTTGTTTTATTTGTTTAGATTTTAATATATAAAGTACAGTTGAACTTGGTCAGTATTTTTATTTGGAATGCTTATTCTTCCTTAAAAACAAAACTGTAGGGGGGAAAGAGACAGAAAAGAATTGGCTGAGTTTACTTTTCACACATTCAACACATGCTGTTATAGAAAGATTTGCCCTACGAGTATGAATCTGCAAAAGATTCATAAAATATGCCATTTGTATATTTTAGCATTCCTTCAGGCATAGATCCATAAAAGAGGGTGTACTTGGTATCTTCTGTAAACAAAATATGCACACATTTTTGCTTCTTTCAGATTTCCCAAATAAGTCCTTTTCCTTTTCCCTGCTTTTCTTGTTTAATCCCCTTCTTTTTTTTCCTGCATAGAGGACTTAACTTCTTAGTAATTAAAATACAAGTTAAGGGGTGATGTCAGTGAGAATGGTGGAGTGAGAACCTCTAACATTTATGTCTCTTATGAAAGGAACTCTCTCTGAATTCTGGAAATTAACTAAAGCCTTGCAACAACCAAAGGAGCTTGTATTGAAGAAGAACTGCTGAATCTTGGTAACAGCAATTCACTTTGTGACATTTTATCTTGTCTTATTCCCATTATCTTCTCCCTAGCTCTGTGGTGGCCTCAAAAATCAATTGCCTACACCTTCAATGTACACCAGCAGCTTAGCAGCCACTAGAAGAGTCAGAATAGGGCTGGAGTGCTTTCAAAGTCTAATCTCAGAAAACTATAATTATTTGACCTGTCTGGCAGTTCTTTGGGAAACCCTACTCACAAGGTGTGTCTTCATTTCACCTCACTTAGAGTTTACCAAGCACCCAGGGAAAACGGCCCTTTTTCTGGGCATGTTTATAAAAATCAATCAGCAACATTGTTTAAAATGACAGCTGCTGAGATGATAGTAACAGTTGAGGCAAACACCACTACTTTTTTTTAATCCACTCATTTATTGATAGACACTTAGATTGCTTCAGTATCTTGGCTACTGTAAATAATGCTGCAGTGAACATAGGGAGCTTTTAATCTTTTAAATTAGTGCTTTGCCTTTCTTCTGATATATACCCAGAAATAGAATTGCTAGATCATACATAAATTCCATTTTTTTATTTTTTTAGGAACCTCCACACTTTTTCCCATAGTGTAGCAACATTATTCTTAATGGTCAAAAAGTGAAAGCAGCACAAGTCCTCATCAGCTAATGAACAAATGAAATATGGTATATCTATACAATGGAATATTATTCAGTCTTAAAAAGAAATGAAGTACTGATATGTACTACAATGTGAATGAACCTTGAAAATATCATATTAAAATGATAGAAAACAGACCCAAAATACCACATATAGTAAGATTTCATTTATATGAAATATTCAGCATAGGCAAAGACATAGAAATGGAAAGTAGATTAATGATAGATAGTCAGGGATTGCCAGTTGTGGGGAGTTGAAAGTGATTGCTAATGGACATGGGATTTTATTTTGGGGTGATGAAAATAATCTGGAATTAAATATGCTAAAAACCACTGAATCACCCTATCTAAAAAAAGAGTAATATGCAAATTGACCCCACCTCTGCTATACCACAAGCCATGCCCATCAGCCATGGCCACCAGCCACACCCACTGGCCAATCAGGAACCAGTATGCAAATTAACCCCAACCAAGATGGCTGTGGCCATGGAGAGAGCAGGAGGGAGGCTTGGGTTTCCCTGACAATAGAGGAAGCCAAGCTTTCTCCACACCTTGGCTGGCCAAAGCCTCCACTCAATGCTACAAAGTTTCAATTATAGAAGATAAATAAATTCCAACAAAAATGGCAGCAGCCAAAAAGCTGGAGAGATCAGAGGCTAGGGTTGCCCCAATGATGGAGGAAGCCAAGCTTCTGCAGCCCTGGCCTGCCTTGGCCTCCACTTAAGGATACAAGGTTTCAATTATAGAAGATAAATAAATCCCAACAGAAATGGCTGCAGCCACAGAGTGAGCAGGAGGCTTAGCTCTGCTCCAGGCTACAGAGTTTCAATTGTAGAAGATAAATATATCCCAGATACTAGGGCCTCCGCTTGGGTTGCTGAGGGGTGTGGCCGGCCAGCAAACCACCACAGGCCACTTGTCGAGGCCACCCCATGCCCCAAGGAAACCCCAACCCTGATCTGCCAGCCCCCACCCATGCACCAGGCCTCTATTCTCTGTAATAAAAGAGTAATATGCAGATTAACCATCAGTCCAACACATAAGATGGCTGCCCCCATGTGGTCAAAGATCCTGACCCCATGTGGACACAAGATTTTCTCCTGCAAGGGAGGGCAGTTGTGGGTGATCAGGCCAGCAGGGGAGAGCAGGTGGGGGGCACCAGGCTTGCTGGGGAGGGCAGTTAGGGGCAAACAGGTTGGCAGGGGAGCAGTTAGGCATCAATCAGGCTGGCAGGCAGAAGCAGTTAGGGGCAATCAGGAAGGCAGGCAAGCAAGCAATTAGGAGCCAGCAATCCTGGATTGTAAGAGGTATGTCCAACTGTTCATTTAGGCCCCATCCTAATAGGATGGGGCCTAAATGGCAGTTGGACATCCCTCAAGGGGTCCCATATTGGAGAGGGTACAGGCTGGGCTGAGGAACATCCCCCTCTAGCCTCTCCCGAGCACAAATTTTGTGCACCAGGCCTCTAGTATAATATTAAAGGATAAATTTTATGTAAATTGTATCTCCAAACAAACGAATAAATAAGGTAGATTCTTGATTATTTCATCATCTGAAGAAATAATAAAAATAACAACACAACATGTAGGAACAAATACTGGATGGGAATTTAGTTGTCTTGAGTCCTACTCCTTGTTCTAGCACTAACTTTAGAAGTTATCTGTACCAAATTATAATGACTCATTTTTCTTAAACACAAAATAAAGATATTTGATTGTGTGATAATTTCCTATCATGTACTACATAGTCTTGAAAGTCTATAACTCTATATGTTGAATCAGTGCTATCATAATTAGATTCCACACATGTGAATATAAGGTAAATAATGCCATCCTGGTTTCTGGTAAAAAAATAAATAAATAAATAAATTTAAATATTATTGACTATGCACTGGGCACTATCCTGAATGACATCACTGAATAAAACATGCAAGGATCCTTATCTTTTTGAAGACAACACTCTCACTCAATGTAGTCTTCTTTCCTGCCTACCCCCATTCAAAATTATTATCTAAGTACAGTAATAAAACTTCAAAGTTTTGATACCAGATAAGGTAGTTATAATATTGGTCTTCTTAAACCAAGATCAAATTTCTATAGGTTACATTTCTTATAGAAATGGTCATTCTTACCACTTAACAAGAATATCATTACCTGAATAAAAAGTCAATGCCAGCAATTAGATTTAGTATATCAGTGACAGGAATACCTTCATCTTGGACCCAGGGCAATAATAATTTTACTGTAACCTTGAAGAAATCAGAATCTCATAAGCTTGGTTAATAATTTCTAGCATATCACCTATTTCATTATATTCATTAAAACATATTAAGTATTAGAATCCAAGCCTAAACTAATCCCATCTAATAACTGAGTGATATCCAAATTAACCATCACTCTGCTACACCACCATCTATGCCCACCAGCCACACCCACCAGCCAATCAGGAGTGAGTATGCAAATTAACCCAAACCAAGATGCCTGTGGCCATGAAGCTATCAGGAGGGAGGCTTGGGTTTCCTCTGTGATGGAGGAAGCCAAGCTTTCCACATACCCTGGCTGCCCTAGGCCTCCACTCAAGGCTACAAAGTTTCAATTATAGAAGATAAATAAATCCCAACAGAAATGACTGCCACTACAGAGTGAACAGGAGGCTTGGTTCCGCTTCAGGCTACAAAGTTGTAGAAGATAAATAAATCCCAGATACCAGAGCCTCTGCTTGTGTAGCCTGGGGGTGTGGCCAGCTTGAAAACCATTACAAACCATCCCACGCCCCAAGGGGACACCTTCAGGCCAAACCAGCTGACCCCCACCCATGCAACAGGCCTCTATCTTATCTAATAAAAGAGTAATATGCAAATTGACCATCACTCCAATATACAAGACTGCTGCCCCCATGTAGTCAAAGATCCTGCTCCCAAGTAGACACAAGATGGCTACCACAAGAAAGCCAGCAGGAGAGGGCAGTTGGGAGGGTCCAGGCTTGCAAGGGAGGGCAATTGTGGGTGATCAGGCCTGCAACAGAGGGTAGTTGGGAGGGACCAGGCCTGTAAGAGTGGGCAGTTGGAGGTGATCAAGCCTGCAGGGAAGGGCAGTTAGGGTTAACCAGGCCAGCAGAGGAGGGAAGTTGGGGGTGACTGGGCCTGCAGCGAATGGCAGTTGAGGGGGACACAGGTCTACAGGGGAGAGCAGTTGGGATGGACCAGGCCTGCAGGGGAGAGCAGTTAGGGGCAAACAAGCTGGCAGGGGAGCAGTTAGGCATCAATGAGGCTTGCAGGGGAGTGGTTAGGGGTGCTCAGGCTGGCAGGAAGAAGCAGTTAGGGGCAATCAGAAAGGCAGGCAGGTGAGCAATAGGGAGCCAGCAGTCCTGGATTGTAAGAGAGCAGTCAGACATATCTTGAGGGGTCCCATATTGGAGGGGGTGTAGGCTGGGCAGAGGAAACCTCCCCCATGCAAAAATTTCATGCACTGGGCCTCTAGTTATATCATAAATCTTTTGTTTCATATGTTACTGTCTTCTCCCTCTATTTTCATTAGAATGAATTTCTCAACATTGTCTCATATTTTAAATATTTCATCCACAAATAGAATCAACCTCCATTTGGTCATCCTCCACAGTTCTTAAAAAGTAGGTTCAATGTAAAATTCAAATATAAGATTGCCCTGTGGAAAAATAAAGCTTGGATCTGAAAGTATTTAACTTTGTTCTTAAACTATATGTATAACCAAACACACATATAAGTTCATTTCTATGTATGTCTCCTTGTGTCTTGTATGTCTACTAGTTTAAGGAATATTCAAGAGTTGATATCCACAAAGGTCAGCAGCATTAATTATGTGTGGCTTTTTTTTTTGGTTTGGTTTGGTTTTAGGAATTTAAAGATCATACCTAAATCAATGTTTTTCTTATTTCTTATATACAGCCTTTAAAAAAATCACTGCTACTTTTAGTAAACATTAAATGTATAAAATCATTTTTAGGGAGTTAAATTATTTGATCCTCATCTCAAATTACAACACTGAATATCTGAAATAAAGAATTTAGGTCTCATAAACATTAAACTTGCTTCCAAATTTTACACTGTATTTTCTTTATAGACAAGTGCATAAATACACAGAATCTTACATTTTATATGCTAGTATCCATTACACTAAATATTTTTCACAGAAAGTCACATTCAAGTTGGTACAACATTGTAATCTGTGATTTTATTTCCACACATATCTAAACACTCTCTGAGAAATATAACACCTGCAGACCTAATTAGTTACACTCTAAATTTATTGGCAAAGAGAAAGTGAATAGATATTCAATATGTATCATAAATATCCAATGACTCATGTAAATATCCTAGGAACACAACTGTTCCACCAGTGCCCACTGAGTCCTGCTGGCAGAGCACGGGTGCTGCGGAGTTAACACTGGGCCTGATCCCAAATCCTGCAGTAACATTCTAAATAAACATGCTCAGATCTCTAACATGAGTTTCTTACAGCATCCTCCCAGCCATAAAAGAAGATGCCACATCTATCTCCACAGAGAACAAACTGAAGGAAATCACAAATGCCTGGCGACTCAGCCCATAAATGAACTAGATAGATGGTGCGCTTGTTTTGGCCTTTTCCTCTGTGTGACTTGAGGCTGATCACTAACCTCATTGAACCTAGATAAACACAAAATATACCACAAAGTATATTTTTAATCAGTTATAATATTTTGTACACAATCTAAGAAAATCAGTTTTTAAATGTGCATTTTTTAACTTCATCTAGTTGGTAGCAAAAAGCACAGAATGTGCCTTATTTGTGATGATGTAGTCCTATATTTTTGGTCAGAAGAATACAAAAATAAGTTAATAGGAATTATTTATAGCTTGGAATGTTTAACTTACAGTTAATAGGCATTATTTACAGTTTAAAGTCATTTCTATGTAGGCAGTAATTTAACAGTTTAAAGAAAGACGATGGTTAAGTAAATGACAGTAGACTGATATTAATGTCAATGAAATCACAATCCTATCTAATAAAAGAGTAATATGCAAATTGACCATCAACTCCAAGACACAAGATGACTGACCCCATGTGGACACAAGATGGCTGGCACAAAGATGGCTGGCAGAGGAAGGCAGTTGTGGGCTGTTGGAAGTGACCAGGTTAGCAGAGGAGGGCAGTAGGAAGAGACCAGACCATCAAGGAAGGGCAGTTGGGGGAGCCCTAGGCCAGCAGGAGAGGGCAATTGGGGGTGACCAGGCCTATAGGGGAGGACAGTTGGGCATGACCAGGTCTGCAGAGGAGGGCAGTTGTGGCGATCAGACCAGCAGAGAGGGCAGTTAGGAAATACCAGGCTAGCAATGGAGGGCAGTTGGTGAGACTAGGCCTGCAGGGAGGACAGTTGGAAGGGGGATTCAGGTCTGCAGTGGAGTGGTTAGGGGGTGATTAGGCTAGCAAACAGAAGCAGTTAGTGGCAATCAGACAGAGGCAGGTTAGGAGCCAGCATTCCTGGATTGTGAGAAGGATATCCAACTGCCCTTTTAGGACCTTTTAGGATTGTGTCTAAATGGGCGGTTGGACATCCCTCAATGGGTCCCAGATTGGAGAGGGTGCAGGCTGGGCTGAAGGACAACCCCTTCCCCCCAACCCTGTGCATGAATTTTGTGCACCATACCTCTAGTACTTTATAAGAATCACTGTTCTATACCAGTGATCAGCAAACTTTCCCTGTAGTGTCAGAAAATAAATAGATTAACTTTGTGCACCATACAGCTATTTACAACTGCTCAACTTTGTCATTATAGATAAAAACCACTGACAATAAACAAATGAATGTGGCTGTATTCCAATAACACTTTATTTATATAAATAAATAAATAAATAAATAAGCAAACATTAAGGCCCTGGTCCAGCAGCTTAGTTGGTTAGAGCATTGTCCAGATATGCCAAGGATGCATGTTTGATCCCAGGTCAGGGCATAAACAAGAAATAACCAATGAGTGCATAAATGAGTGGAACAACAAATCCATCTCGCGCTTGCTCTCTCTCTCTCTCTCCCTCTCTCTCCCTCTCTCCCCCCACCTTCATCTATTTCTCTAAAATCAATTTAAACATGTTTTAATGTAAAAAAAAAAAGGCATTGCTCCAAACTTGGCCCAGTGACTTCAATTTGGCAATTTCTTTCTATACTATTCATCAGCTATTTAAGCTAAATTAATTTTTTTCTTTTAGCAAATATTCTAGCCATTATCCTAGATAAGGGAGAAAAAGAAACTAGTTATATTTCCTCTTTCTTATATTACCTATATTATATATACTAGATTTTTAAAGACAAGCTTATGGTCAATATCGGTATCTATAAAACATTATGATAAAATGGATCAGAAGGTGAATTGAGAACACTTTGCAAAACAGAATTCAGGAGCCATATCATTAATGAAATGAGGCATATTGATTATTAAGACAACTCAGCAAAGCTGTGCTAATCAAATTTCTCATGCTGGGATGTATTATTTCACCACAAAGAACTATTGTTTTTCCTATTATTTTTGTGAAATTGTAAAGACAACTATATTTTGTTCTCTATTCAGAGAGGTGGTACCCTCGTGAATAAACAGCTGCTGATCACTTTAGGGGCTTTTGAGCTTAGAATCAAGGTAGATGAATGTTTCAGCTCAATCAAAACACAAAGCAAAATTATCTCTTCATTGTAGATTCTCAACAACATGTCTCTCTTTCAAAAACTGAAAATCCTCAGTGAAACTGAACAATACAGAAACATAATAAACCAGATGCTTTCTGTCATTTTCCTGTTTTATGACGCATATATCCTGAGAGTGTAATTTATGTCCATATATTAAATAAATGTTGTTGCCAGCAGCCAAGGCCTTATTTGCTATGAAAAGAGCTATAAATTAATAGAGAGCTGGGTTCTAGTTCTTATCCTGCTGATTCCCAGTTTTGTGTCCTGGGGTAGTCTAGTGTGGAGCAAATATTATTGCAAAGAATTACAAGCAAGCTGAAGACATATAGTCTGAATGGGCTCCTATGGACACGGCTGTATTTGAAACTCAAAAAAATAGCAGTACTTGTCACTGAATATCTAGTTATCCATGAGAATAAGTTGGTGTGTCTTGTCAGACTGAGAAATTCAGATGCCTCCTTGGAGACGAAAAACCACAGCGTATTTGAGAAATAAGAAGATGGCCAGATCAGGAAAGATATCTAAAGCCAATGAAGATGGGAATCTCACTGGACGAAGAGCTACAAAGCCCTCAGGTGTTCTGTGTAATTAGAGCAACTGAGCTTCTACAGAATTCCCTGGCCCTGGAGTGTAATTCAGTTTCTGTGGGAAATGCTCCAAAAAAAATAAATAAATAAAAGGAACCCCCAGTGGGATCAGAATTGGGCTTTATGCCTTTTCCAGCAGAGGACAGCAGAGGCAGGAGCAGAGAAGGCAAATCCCTAGCTGAGAAACCAAAAGAAATGTGGGCAATAAGTAGATAAAATCTGCAGAAGCAAAGCTCCAGATGGTTCCCATCTGGAAAAATCTTAGAGAGATTGCCATGGCTCTGGGGTGCTGTATATTATGGAACACTGAGAAACAGAGGACCATGGAGTGATGGCCAGCCCGAAAGCAGATTATAATTCTGATTATTGTCATCGATATGATTTCATCCTCTTAGTTCTCTAGATTATAAGCAGTGCACTTATTTCTCACACACACATCAACAATAATACAAACATGCAAACTGGACATGTGAGTACAAAAGAGTTCAATAATCTGCCATATATCTGGTTAAGCCATAGTCCCCAAAACAACCCTCCCTTTCTTCTCAGTCAGTATTTAAACAATGGGAACAATCCTCCTAGGAATTACTTAGCCCAGAAGATATTCATGTTCCATGCTAAAACCATGGCCAACTATAAAATGTTTGGCCATACAGACATATGGATAGCTCCGAGGGCTACCAACTTGATGTTACTGCACAGCAAAAGCAGAATTCCTGCTTCACCCAAATTTTTCCAATATCAAAAGGAAAAAGAGTTTAGATTTTAATGTTGTAAGGGGAATATCAAATTCCTTAAGGACTAAGGAAGCATTTTCAGGATAAAAAAGAAAGAAAGAAACAGGGTGAATAAAATCAGGATGTGATTGGTCGATTCCAGGTCTCAAAACAGTTATAATGCAAGTCAGGCATGATGGGACAAAGAAGAATCCAGAATGTGCAAAAAGAGGAGATGTAATACCACCCTGATAATTTGTTGTTAATAACTCTATCCTTTATCGGAGGGATTAGAGGTTTTAAATTTAAGAGAATAGTGCTATGTTGTTCTTCAAAATGCTATGCCGTATACCCTGATCAGTTAAATAAACCTATAGTTATGGGGAAAACCTATGCTAAGATGCCATTGTTTTTCCTACACACTTGTGCCTAATATTCTTGCATTAGGTTCAAGTACCCATTTCAGAATAGAAGCATTGGATCCTTAGGGGTATAGCATATGAAAACAAAATAAAAAACTCTTTCATCAATTATGTGGTGTTTATGGAACTCATGCTAAGATATATTTCTTTATTCAACAAATAAATATTGAGCAATTTCTTTGGCTAGACACTGTGCTAGGTAGGTGCTGGCTTGATTCAGCCTATGTATCTTAACATTAGAAACTCTGTTTATTTGGGAGAGAAGTTGAACAATTGTTAGTTACTTGGCAATGACAACACAACTTATATGAACAGTACCCTACATATAATTTGCATTATGAATGTGAGTTCTATTGAGGTCAACCAGTTCCCTCCAGGCAGAGTTACAAAATTCCCTATAATACTCAGAATAATCAAAACTAATAAATCAATCTTACCTTGACCCCCTTCCAGAATTTGGTCTTACACAGACATTTAGGATCAAGTAGGTTACATTTTAAGTTATTTTACAAAGATGGCAACTAGTCTTCCTAGACAAGCAGATGGAGTATATGTCCATTAGACAAAGATTTTTCAAATAGAACACCTATCAGTAGGTCTTAGCAGGACATGTGGGGACACATTTTAAAACTCTAGTGAAGCACGGATGCCCTTTGTTTCCGAATGAAAAAGGGAAATCTATAGGTTTAATCATGTATAAGTTAGGAGCAAGGGGGAAGTTCTATATTGACAGATGAAAATCCTGACTTGTATATTCACCCAAAAGGGAAGCCATCTTAGCACTTCAAAGAGATAAGCTTTAAGGGTGCCTTCAGGCAGACCAATATTTTCCTCAAATTGGATTCCTCTAATCCCTGAACTGTGACCAGCAAAGACTTCAGCCTGGAAAATTGATTTTTCAACTACACTTCCTGAGGACTCACCAGAGCCTCAAAGTAAAAGAAACAATAATTCTTCTTTGTCCACTGCATGATGAAATAAAATCACCTGGTACTTTTATACCTACCAGTATAACAGAAATAGTTTTACAATTGGTTACTTCTTCGTGGTAAAAATATTACATTCACTATGGGAGAAAGGTTGTTTATAAGCCATGTGGGGTAATACCTTATACAAATATTTTGTTCACTTTTATTACTTTCAGTTTATTTTTTCAATAAATATTGAACTGCATGGCCAGTACTTCTTCAAATGCTCCTAAGAAAGATGGGACCAGAAAGAAAGTATGGCCTCCATCTGATGCTTCAGTAGAAATACAAAGACAAATAAAACGTAAGTCTAGCCCCCTAGAAATTATAATCCAGAGTTTGTTGTATACTACAACAGTGACATAAAAAAAATCAAAACAAAGAATTGTTTTGGTAAAAGTATGCTGTGTGTTTCTATTTTAATAGCCTTGAGTTTGTATTATTGCATAGCATGTATAGGCCGATAGAGGAGACATACTTCATAATCCTTCAAAAAAAGGACAATTCTGTTGAAGGGCCCAGTGTTCCATTATATGCCTAGCCAACCACTATCAAGAAAAATAATCCTTAAGCATATTAAAATGAGTAATATCTTTACCAAGGAAAATGAAGTTTGAATTATCTTTCCTTAGCATTTCCAAAAGCAAGAGAAAAAAAATTTTACTTTGTCTTATATTCTCCAGTCTCCTTTGTGTTCTTCTCCGGCACTTCCTGATTTTTCACCCATTATGTATGTGTGTGTGTGTGTGTGTGTGTGTGTGTGTGTGTGTGTATGGCAAGCAACTAACCTTAATGGCACGAGTACATGTCATCTGAAATCACTAATTAAGATTAATTTACATTCAAAAGGTTTCTTTCCTATTTCTTTCTTAACAGAAAATTTTTATTAGTTATTTTTAACTTTTTAACTTTAGCATTAGATTTTCTTTCTTGTCAAAAAATTAGTAATTCAGCAGTTTAGTCATTTTAGTAATATTATTGATTTCCAAGCCACAGTGAATTTGAAAAGATTACTTCTCTATCATTTTTCATCTGACAAAGTCCACATAGCACCAAATATGAGGTAATTACTTGGGTTTTATCTCTAAGAAGTTTGAAATTTTCTTATGGACAGAATTTATTTAGCATGGACATGTTTTAAAACTGGTACAGTATTTGGCAGTAACTGATTTATCTGTCATAAATAATATTGTTATAATTATTATATTTTAGCATTTGGTATCTACCTTTTATCATCTACTGAGTTCCTTTTTAATTTCTAGTTATTCTTTAGTGTTCTTTTCAACTGTTACATGAGAGACAAGGAGATATAAATTTTTTTTGCCTTAACTTTTAAAAGAAATTTCACTTAATTGGACTTTAATTTCATTCTATGTAAAATAAAAATAATGGGTTAGGTGGTATATGTGCAAAGCTCTTTCTAACACTGAAAACCTAAGTTTCATAATAAGAATTTCTAAAACTAGAATCAGGATATATGCCTATCTTGATCAACTGGTTTGGAATATTTAAAGTTGAAATTATGCTAAAGGTCAACATAGCATTTAAGTTTCCACTAAAAATAGCATTTAAATACAGATACCTCCATAAAAAATTTGTAAACACATATGCTTTTCTTTAGAATATAAAATGTTTTTATAAGGGTAGCATTATTCTACAAACTAGACATTTTTAAGATAGAACAGAAATTAATGGTCATAGTTTACAAAGAGATAGATCCAAGCTTAATATATTAAGACCTTTTCAACAATCGGATTTTTTCAGTAAATGGACTAGCTTCCCACACGGTATTGGGTTACGCCCTTCAGAGAGTTAAGAGAGAATCCAACTAACCACTTGGCATTAATGAAAAATGTGACTAAAATTTTTTTCAAATTTCTTCAAATCCTGAAATTTATTTTTTAAAATAACAGTCTCTTTCCAATAATCAGATGTGTTAACAAATACAAAGCCTTTCCATTAGTTTTTCATTGATTTTTATATTGCTAAGCCATTAGGGTTAAAGATCAAGACTTAGAGCTTAAAATGTACTTTTTTTTTTCCTAAAAGGGGATAAGTACCTGGCAGAGTCCATTTAGTAACTTGGATTTATGATGTTTTACACTACAGAAAAAATAAATCAGTTACAATGGATAAAAATTACAGTCAACTGTCTGTTAGATTAGATGGACAGATAACAGTACTATGAATTGTAAATTGTCATCCATATACAAAATCACTCCTAGATAAATGAATTAAAGATATGGAAAACCATAGCTTTATCAGTTTAAGTTTTAATTATATGAAGAAGCAGTTATTGTATGGACTATAGACTCCTTTGAAAATTCAAAAAAGCAATGGACATGGGATTGTAAACACAAGGCACATGGCAGTAGCTCCCTTCTCAACCCTTTCCAACTCTACATTTACAGTATGCTTGTTTTCATTAAAGTCTTAACAGTATGTGGAGAAATTAGTTTATGTTCCACAAATGATGATATAATTACTGGTTTTTTATAAAATCCAAGTCATTTCTAAATTGGTCTCAAACCTGTTAAGTCATAGGGATAGTTTTGCTTAAATAGTATTTGAACTCTATTGTGTTACAAGCAGAAATAATTGCTAAGAACTTGATTCATTATACCTGGATAAGCATCTGAAAATAGCTTCAAAGGTCAGAACCAAAGACAAAAATGTGTAGTCTTGGAAAGAGATTGACTATCAGAAATCATATGCTTCTAAAATAGAAGGATCTACATATGCTCACCCAAGTATAGTTGATTATTGATTATTTACTTCTAGATTCCAGGAGATAAAAGGTAACCCCTGAAATGAGAAGAGAGCAGTGAGACCAGAGATCAGATGGATTTCTATCAGCAATCAAAGAGGGCCTGACAACCAATACAATTATGTTCTAATAATGCAGGTACTCTAGTAAGAGTCCTGCCATTTAAATACTAATATTGATAGACCTGAGTCCAGAAAACCCATGCAAAATGTCAACTCAGATAAAGAGGCTGAAAATCTAGAATTGATGATCACTCAAAACAAGCAGAACAGATATCCTGTGACACAAAACCACCAGAAGAGACAAATTAAGATCTGGGTAAAAATACATGCACTGAAGAATTTTTCAAGTGAAGCCAAAAGACTTTTGGGAATCAAAAGATATTACTCCCAATTTAAAATTTTAACAGGGTTAAAGGATAAGGCACTATTGAGACCCAACTTAGTGACTTGGAAGTCAAATATGAGAAACCTCAAATGATCTCTTATTTTTTTCTTTATTGATTAAAATATTATTATATTTGTGTTCTTATATTCCCATCCCACCCCAACTCATGCCTTCACCACCCCCTAATGGGGTCTGTGTCCATTTGTTAGGCTTACATGAATGTATAGAAGTCCTTTGATCTCTTGCCCTTATCCCTACCTCCCCTACCCTCCCTCTGAGGTTTGATGGTCTGATCAATGCTTCTCTGTCTCTGGATCTGTTTTTTGTTCATCAGTTTATTTTCTTTATTATATTCCACAAAATGAGTGAGATCATGTGATATTTATCTTTCTCTGACTGGCTTATTTAGCTTAGCATAATGTTCTCCAGTTCCATCCATGCTTTTGCAAATGGTAAGAATTCCTTCTTTATTATCACAGCATAGTATTCCATTGTGTAGATGTACCACAGTTTTCTAATTCACTCATCTGCTGATGGGCACTTAGCTGTTTCCAAATCTTAGCTATTGTAAATTGTGCTGCTATGAACAAACTAGGTTGGTGTTTCTAGTTTCTTGGGTTATATTCCTAGAAGTGGGATCACTGGGTCAAATGGGAGTTCCATTTTTAGTTTCTATGTGTACATAACAAACTACAGACATGAAAATCACAAGGGGAAAATAAAGTAAAAGAATTAAAGAATAGATTCAGAAAAACTTTCATAAGAATATTATTAGTTCCACAGGAGAAATAGGAACAGATGGAGAAAAAGCAAATAAGTAAATATTAGAAGGAAAATTTCCCCACGATGGGAAGAGATCTGAGTTAGCAGATTCAAAGGGCTCACCAAGGGCTGGATTAATGTGAAAAGATGCACAATTAAACACATGCTAGTAAGCTTCTTACACTCTTAAGATATTTTTGTAAAATAAAAATCACAGACTTTATAGCAGAAAAAAATAGCTTAGCTAAAATAGAAATTAAAGACAGACTGGTACCAAATATCTCATCCTCAACCTGCTAAATAATAACATCCATGTATAACTGAAAGGAAAGGGCTATATATAATACAAGAATGCTAAACCCAAATAATTTATTGGTCACTGGTTGATGTTAAAGAAAAATATTTTAGAATATACAAGACTTCAGAAAATATATTACTTATGTACTTCATTTGAGAAAAAACACTAGAGAAAATGTCATAATCAAGGAAAAGATCAGTATATTTTATTTATTCACAGTATTGTTTCTACATTATCTTGCCAAAAAATAAAGTAATTAGGTAGGACAAGAAACTGTAACATTAAATAAATGAAAAAGAACCTTCAAATTAATAAGAGGGAGGGTTGGGCAGATTGAATAGAAACCTGATCAAAGCAGAAACAATAAAAAAATAAAACATGGAAATAAAAATTGAATACATCAGTAATCAATAAGAGATTCTAACCTTGGTTTGAAAGAGGAAAGTCTAGATGCAGGATGTTTTAAAGTAAGTGATTTTAATAAGAGAATAGGTAAACACATCTTATGTAAGAGAAACCAAATGGAAAGGAAATTGGGGATAGGAAGGCAATAGACAAAGGGCAAAGCAGAATTTAACATTAAATACACTAATCAGATAAAAACCAATCCTTCCTCTTATTGATTTTCTAGAAATTAATAAACTTAGAAAAATATAAAGCAGAGAATAGACAAAGTACAATAATATTCAAAGAACTCTTACATATTTACATCAAAATGACAAACCAACAGAAAAAAATGGCAAAGTATATAAATTAACATGCACAGAAAAGACATCAAAGGCCTACAAAGTAGGAAACATGCTCAAATTCCATGGTTATCAATAGAGGGGAAAGAATATATTATGGTGTATGTTATATAAAGTATGGATTATTTGTTAGATACATGAAAAGATATGTAGAAGTTCAAAACAAGACATTAGAGACTCATCACTTGATTTGGAAGGATTCCTACTGCACAATATTAAGAAGACTAGATAGATAAATCCATCTAAAGACAGAAAGTAGATTATTAACCACCTACGGCAAGGGGTAGAAATGGGTATGATTATAAATTGCAGAACAGATCATACTGAGGTGATCAAAACCTTGTAAACTGGATTATGTGATGGTTGCATAACTTAGTAAAGTTATAAAAGTCACTGAACTATAGACTTAATATTGCTAAATTTTATGGTGTATAAATTATATTGTCTTAAAATTTTGTTTTAAACATGTAAATAGTCACTTGTGATTAGTTGCTACCATATTTTCTTTTTAAAAAGGAAAAAGAAGATGTCAAAAAGTAGATAAACATACTATTTTTTACCTTTTTTTCAAAACAACTAATTAAAATATAAAAGAACAACAAAGAACTAAAATAAAACAAAAGATTATACTAAAAATAGAATATTTATGGTGACATCTCTGAATTATTTAAAATTATATGTGTGTGTTATATGCATAAATGTTATAATTCCTGTAGTTAACTTTAAAATACTTTAGTATAGATAATATATCATTATGTATGTCCAAATTAGTTTATGATTCTACTCTAGTGATAGTCAATTATATTTATACATAGATACTCCAGTGAAGGTTATATTGATTTTTATCAGATGTTCATAAAACGTGTCATTTCAGGTACTTCTATTCTAATTTTATGGTCATAACCTTAACATAAAAAATAACAGAAAAATATTTTCATTGGTATAATAATAGGTTTGTTAATTGGCATACCTCATGTTACAATCATGCTTTCATTGGTAAAATTAATGACAGTCAAGAAATATGCAATGGCTAAAATACTTTGAGAACACTTCTCCCTCCAATCTCTTGCAGGAACAACACATAACAATACAGTGGTGCTTAGCCTGAATTGGTAGAGATGTTATCAAAAGTTATCAACAAGCAGCCCCATGTTTAGCCATTGTAAATCAATGTGACTATGAGAATATCAAAACCCTACCTCCACAAATTTTCTATCTAATGTAGAGGTCAAAGCCTTTAAAGAACAGAAAACTGGGACTTCATTCAGCTGAAAGAGAAATTATATAAGCTGTGTGCTGCCTGCTTATGTATGGTTGATTGTTTAATAAAGATTTTTATATGTGGAAGAATTTGGTCTGAAATTTCTTTCATTATCACCTCGTAGTTAGGTTGAAGGCCACTGCCAATACTTGCCAAATAAACTTCATTGTCTATACTATTCCCAACCCAAAGAACCTAAGAGATATGTATAGCCAAATTAGCTTATGTCAGTACACAGCAATCAAGAAAGAAAAGTGCCTTTTCAAAAAGCATGGATGATCATTTTGTGGGGGAAAAAATGCCACAAGTACCCATAAACAAAAGTTTTATATTCACTTTTAGGGAGGTTGGTCACGGGCCTTCCCAGGTTTATAGACGTCTAGGTAGACTTCCAACAGTCAAACACTTTAAACTTAGAGACATGTATATTCAAACCTTATCTCATAGATAGTGTGAAAGTTGGAGAACACAAGTAGGATCTCTCATTTCAGCCCAATTTATTCTAGCATACTTGTGGAAGTAGACTTTTAATAATGTACAGCAAGTTAGGGTCATTTCTGGGCACAGGGATTGACAGTTCTTATTCTGCTGGCATAGATCATGTATATGCATGTCTTGGGCTGATTTTTTTTTTAATCATGGGCTGCTAAAGGACAGCTGAGATTTCACTATGAGAAAGTCACTGCATAAGATTCCTTTTTGTTTGAGAATTTGGAAAGCAGAAATATGAACAAGGAAAATGGCCAAAAATGTATTCTTACTGAAAAATACACAGTATAAGAGGCAATCCTAAAAAATTAAAATAGGGCAGGGACAAGAGAACCTTGAACTCCTATTTGGAGATTTTTATTTAATTAAAATGAGAACACCAAGAGAGGCTTTTGAGTAGCTCAATGGGTGACCTTTAACAACAAAAGTTACTAGGAGGAAAAATAACTATGGCATTTTAGAAATAATAGAAGGGTAGCTGGGATTCTGAAAGCAAATAAGAGAAAAACATAAAATGGCAGTGGCTGAATATGAAATTGCAAGAAAATGGAAGTATATTTAAGACATTTTAAAGGAAGTTACAAGATCTGTTGATAGTGAAGCTATGAAGGACAAAGAATGATTTCCCCATTGATGTAAGGTGATATAAATACATAACCATCAACACCAGATAAATCTTCTAAAAGTGCTACTTCCAACATGCTAGTTTTCTGTCTCAAAGAAAAAGCATCTTAGAGAACCTTAGAATGAAGTTTAAATTCTTTATCTTGAAATTTAAGATTTTTCTATAGTATGGTCCCAAACTCTTTCTTGAAATTACCCTTTAAAATAATTCTAAATGTAAGGCTCTTGTGAGTTTCAGTTCTCCACAACATTGAAGAAAAATACAAAGTTAATTAATTAGTTAAACTAATTGAATTAGTTAGAGTAAGACTCTCTCTTCAACTGACCATCACCTTTCTAGGCCCTTCACCTTCTGTTCTAGGATGGGCAGACGTGCAAGGGTGGGAGGAAGAGAAATTAATGTGTGCCCTTAAAGTCCATGTGGGACACTGTCTATGTGGGATGTATCTTCAGGGGGTATGGGTCTGGGCAGAATCACAGGTACAGGCAAACTAAGCAATGGGCATTGTGCTGTGCTGGCCTCACCAAGGGCCATCTTCCTCCTCAACAATGTGTTTTTTTCTTCATGCCACTCTCTCCTGTCTCTAGGAGCCCAACTCCTCTTCTAGCTTCTAGCTACCTTTAACTCATTCCTCTGAGCATGAAACTGTCTGGATGTATGAATCTGAATTTTTTGTATCACACTTAACTCTGCCTAGTAATTGAGTATTTGCAACCCTGTAGTTCCGTAGAAAACAACTCCAGACACTGTTCAGGCTTCAGGGAAGAAGTGGCCATGAGGCTGCAAGTAAATGGACCCAAAAAAGTATTTTTAAAATAAATGTACCAGGTTGCCATGAAGTTACTTCATATGTCATATTTGCTACTCATGATTGATTAATTCTCAAGTAAGAAATCCTTCACTGTTTCCTTAATATATTCATTTACTTTTGCTGTCTAAGCCACTTCACCATTTCAGGCTCAGCCTCTTCACCATCTCATTTTCAGTTACCTTTACTAGCATTCCACTTCAAACTTTAAGCCCCTGGATGCACTCTATAAATAATTTATCACTATATCTGTCCTATATGCAAAATATTAACTATAACCAGCCTGACCACAGTGCCTTATCCCTTTAGTGATCTTGCTAAGTTTCCCTGTTATACCTATTTTTCCATTTTTCTGGGACTTCTTGGTCCTTGATCTCATTCCCATTTGTTCTGTATGTCTCCACCCTTCCTTAACTTTTCCCCAATCCTGCCAAGTTACTATAACACATTATTCAGCCACTGTCCTCCCAAAATTATTCTTATTGCTTGATTTTGCTCCTTTAATACCTGTATGATAAAATTCCAACCTTGCTTCATCTCAAAGTTGGCTTCTCCTACCTAGACTGATAATTTGATCACATGCAGCGAAAAACCACATGACTATTTAGATTTGCTAACCATGAAAGATTCATGACCTCACTTTATTTTTAAATATGTTTTATTTATTTCAGAAGAAAGGGAGAGAGAGAGAGAGAGAGAGAGAGAGAGAGAGAGAGAGAGAGAGAGA
>JAAGEH010002420.1:0-26522 GCA_011751065.1 Lasiurus cinereus | reverse complement strand
AGCATAGAAGTTCTTCCAGCATAGACACAGCTGATCCTCACAGCCAACTGGCCTGGAGGTCAATTCCTCCCAGTGATACATACAAGAATCAAGACTTGACTACAACAAGACTGTGCATACAGCCCACAAAGGAGTGCACCAAGAGTGTCCACCTCAGGTAACTGGGGAGGCTGAGCCACTGGGCCTATAGGACACCTCACACACACAGC
The DNA here is from genome assembly GCA_011751065.1 of Lasiurus cinereus. Classification (NCBI taxonomy): domain Eukaryota; kingdom Metazoa; phylum Chordata; class Mammalia; order Chiroptera; family Vespertilionidae; genus Lasiurus; species Lasiurus cinereus. Next base: position 26,313 of record JAAGEH010002420.1, on the reverse strand, counting down.
TACTCTATCAACTCGGGAAAGCAGCCAAAATGCAGAGACAAAGAAACAGGCCAAAAATGAAATAAATGAAGGAAAGCAAGTGACTGGATATTGAGTTCAAAACTAGGGTTATAAGGTTTTTTAAGAATTTTCTAGAAAAGGCCAATAAATTTAGTGAAACCTTTGAGGGTATGAAAAAGGACCAACAGCAATTAAGCATACACTGACTGAAATAAAAAAATAATACACAGAGTTCCAACAGCAGCCTAGAGGATCTCAAGAATCAAGTCAAAGATTTGAAATACAAAGAAGCAAAAAGCTCTCAACCAAAAAAGCAAAAAGAATAAAGAATCCTAAAATATGAAGATAGTGTAAGGAGCCTCTGGGACAACTTCAAACTTACCAGCATCATAATTATGTGGGTGCCAGAAGTAGAGAGAGAGCAAGATACTGAAAACCTATTTGAAGAAATAATGACAGAAAACTTCCCCTGCCTGATGAAAGAAATAGACTTACAAGTCCATGAAGTGCAGAGAACGCCCTAACAAAAGGAATCCTAGGAGGACCACACTCATTCCAGTGATACATACAACAATCAAGACTTGACTACCAGTTGTTGGATTCCTCCTTGGATTCCTTTTGTTGGGGGTTCTCTGCACTCCATGGACTTATAAGTCTATTTCTTTCACCAAGCAGGAGAAGTTTTCTGTCATTATTTCTTCAAATAGGTTTTCAGTGTCTTGCTCTCTCTCTTCTTCTGACACCCCCAAAATTTTAAATTTATTGGCCTTTTCTAGAAAATTCTTGAAAAACCTTATAACCCTGGTTTTGAACTTTATATCCAGTCATTTGCTTTCCTCCATTTCTTTCATTTGTGACCTGTTTCTTTGTCTCTGCATTTTGGCTGCTTCCCTGAGTTGATAGAGTGGCTTTGTGTGCAAGGTGTCCTATAGGGCCCAGTGGCCCAGACTCCCCAGTTACCTTGTTGGTATGCTTGAAGTTGTCCCAGAGGGTCCTTACACTATCTTCATATTTTTGGATTCTTTTTTCTTTTTTCTTTTCTGGTTGAGTGTTTTTTGCTTCTTTGTATTTCAAATCTTTGACCTGATTCTTGCAATCCTCTAGTCTGCTGTTGGAACTCTGTGTATTATTTTTTATTTCAGTCATTGTATGCTTAATTTCTAGACACATCATAATTAAAATGCCAAGGGCAAAAGACAAAGGAAGAATCTTAAAAGCCGCAAAAGAAAAACATTTAATTACCTACAAGGGAGCACCCATATGATTGTCAGCTGATTTCTCAACAAAAACTATGCAGGCTAGATGGAAGTAGCAAGAAATATTCAAAGTGATGAATAGCAAAAACCTGCAACCAAGATTACTCTAGCCAGCAAAGCTATCATTCAGAATTGAAGGTCAGATAAAGAGTTTCACAGATAAGAAAAAGCTAAAGAAGTTCATCACTGCCAATGCAGTGTTATATGAATTGCTGAAAGGTATTCTTTAAGAAGAGGGAGAAGAAGAAGAAGGTAAAGATAAAAATTATGAACAACAAATACATATCTATCAACAAGTGAATCCAAAAATCAAGTGAATAAAAAATCTGATGAACAGAATAAACTGGTGAATATAATAGAATCAGGGGCATAGAAAGGGCATGGACTGACAATTCTCAGGGGAACATTTGTTGGAGGTGCAGGAAGAGACTGGACAAAAATCATACACCTATGGATGAGGACAGTGGAGGGGTGTAAGGGCAGAGGATGGGGTGGGAAGCAGGTGGAGGGGAACTATGGGGGGAGGGAAAGAGGAACAATTGTAATAATCTGAACAATAAAGATTTATTAAAAATAAAAAAATAAAAATAATTGAGGGAAAGAAATGGGGGAAATAATGATAATAGAACTTTAAGGTGTTGTTAATAATACCTTTTTATGCACTTCTTCAATTGCACAGAAATGATTCATTACCTTTGATTGATATGAGCAACCTGCTTAATCAAATTACTTGTTTAAAAGAATATAGTTGCTTTCCCAGGATTTACGACTTCATGTGTAACTCAGAAATAATGGAAAGCACATAGACCTTTGTGTCAAATTCTAACTCAGCAGCCTATTAGCTCTGAAGATTGTCCCGGTTGCCCAACTTCTTTAAGCTTCATTTCATTTCTAATAGAATAAAGTTGGTAACACTTAACTTCCTTATTTATTGTGAAGAGAGATTGGATTTTAATATCTACCCTGCATGCCTTTTATTCAGAGTATGACTAATGGGAAATTGATCTTGCTAATCATCAGATTTTTTGTCTAGTCAATAAACATTAATTTTATATAACTAATATCATTGAGTATCTATTAAGCAATAGACATTATATAAATATACATACTATATCTATCTATCATCTATCTAAAACCTAGTTTCTTCTAGGTTTTAAATAAAGCTTAATGAGCTATCAATCTTCTATCTATTAGATGCTTCATGATATGTATTCTACTCTTTTTCTTAAAAAAAAAATATATATATATATTATTGATATTTTACAGAGAGAAAGGGAGAGGGATAGAGAGAAACATCGATCCTCTGCCTTCTGCCCACTTCCTACTGGGGCTGTGCCTGCAACCAAGGTACATGCCCTTAAGCAAAATCGAACCTGGGACCCATCAATCCACTGAGCCAAACCAGTTAGGTCATGTTTTATATTCTTATGTTAGATGAAGTATAGGAAGCTAGAAAGCACAGAGACAAAAAGGAGGGCATATTTCCATCTTGGGAGTAAAGAGATATCCTGATGGTGAAGATATGTGAATGAGACTTGAATTAGGAATGCACATTAGCCATGTGAGAAAATGCTTGGAAAAAGAATAAGGACAAGAGGGTGGGAAACAGTGAATTTGTTTGGGAACGTCCGTACAGTAGGTTGTTCCTTGAGTTTACAATGTACAGGAGAATGAGTAAGAATGAAACTAATAATAGGTCCAAGCTGGTGGGGACTTCAATTTATTATGTAGACACTCTGAAAGGTATCAAACAAGGAAGTGACATTGACAGAATGCAGGGTAGAAAGAAATCATTGTAGCTAAAATGTTCAGTATCTATTTAAGAGGTAAAAGAGGGGCATTACTAGAGGAAAGGACAAATTAGAAGGCTGTGGCATTCATATATATGGAAATGATGCTCTGAATTATACAGTTATAGTAGAGAGGAGAACAGGTTTGAGAGATATTTAGAATATAAAATGGATAAGGCTTAGTGACTACTTGGTGAAGTTGAGTGAGAAGGGAAAACTAAGGTCTCTGGCTATTAACTTAGGCTCTGAATGTAAGAGAAGAAGCAAGTTTTGGAGAGGGGAATAAATAATACATTCAGTTTTGGATATGTTGATTTTTGTATTGCAGTCAGACACACCCAGGAAAGTGAGTTTAGAGAGATAAGAGCTAAAGATACAGATTTGAGATATCTATAAAATAGCTCATACCTTCCAAGGTGAAGCCAAAGTTTAAATTAGATAATGTGTGTCAAGTGCTGAGTGCTACAAAGCTCTATGGATAAAATAAATGAGGTGGCATATTTATCTACCTAACTAAATAAGTGGAATTCTTATTCTATCCTGTGCAAAAATAGCAAGCATGGCTCTTTTAGATAGAGTCTGAAGTTAAAGCTTAAGCTTAACAGTTTCCTCTGGGTTTTAAAGAAAGCTTAATGAGCTATCAGTCTTCTAGTTATTTCTTCTCTAATCACTAAACTATTAAGGAATTGGCATAATGGACCATCCTTCCCAAGTTATTACCAAATAGTTGACCAATACTTTTGCTTCTTTTGTCAAATGCCTCCTGGTAAAAAGATCCCCACAAGGATCCTCCAGCAATGCCTCTAACATAAGGCCTCTGACTTAGAAAATATGTTTTTTAAATCCAACAATATAAAGTGACATGAAGTCATTGAAAATACATTTTTTTTTTTAGTTTTCAATTCCAACTAAGAGATCCAAGTCTTGACCTTGTGGAAGATGGAATAAATGAAGAAAGGTGGGAAGAGTGATAACTTTTCCTCCTCTCGTTTCCAAAGCTTCCTCCCCAAGATTATAGAACATGATCACCCACAAAGATAGACCAGAAAATTGGATGTTCCTTTAAACCATTTTCAGATGACTCTACACATCTCATCTTTTAAAATTTTTCCTGTAGCAATAAAAAAAAAACAACACTTATATGTGATGCTAATTTCTAACTATGGAGATCTTAAAAATATAATTGAGAAAATGGTATCTCTACAGTTGTAAATTACACTGATTAATTTTTAAAATTATTTTTTGTTCTGTTCCAAATTTAAATTGGGTCAGCTGTATACTACACATCTACCCTGCCATGATATTAGAGAATTAAATGTTATTCACTGTCAAAGCCTAATGATAGAGATCATTAGGCCATAGTCTATTGAAATGGTTATGAGTCATTAATGGATCATGATTTCTCCCAGGGATGTAAAGAAGCCTTGTCTTTCAAATTTGAGGATGATTGAATTAGTTCTTAATATCAAGTAGAATAATGTGGTCTATATTTCCTTCCTTATAATCAAACTTCCCCTGAAACTGAGCTGTGTGTGGCAATCTGCTTGTCTGCATAAGCACATTTGCATTAGAAGAAAAGCCTTTCATATGATTGATAAAAATCCCCAAGTATGTATAGCTAGCTTTTTAGGTATAAAATCTGTTTAATCCTAGCTTCAAACCCTTCATATCATAATTCTATAGTGAATAATGCTGGGCAAATTACCTATTAGAGCAGTATTTTGTGAAATGTTGAATTTATGGACAATATATTTTCAAAACATAGCACTTTAATTTTCCTAGTGCTTATACAATGCCATAGAAAAGACTCTCTTCGTGGTCCCTTAGTTCTCTCAGGAAAAAAAGGACAGAAAAGTAATTTCCCTTGTAATGAAATGGAAGAATAGCTCCTTGAGAACAGTAAGTGGGCTGTGAAAGGGCCTCTCTGCACTAAGATGAAGGAGGTACTAACACAGAATTCAGTGGGCTATTTCCCTCTTGTGCTGCAATTTAAAATAAGCAACATGAGAAGAAGGAATGAGCTCCTTTTATAGTTGAGAGAATGTAATTTACACATTAAGAATTTATTGCCTATCACATTTGGGAAACTTTTGGAGTTAATACTCAGAATGTGGTATTATGTCCCTACCTGGAATGGTTAAAGGAAAAGGAAGGTTCCCAAAGCCAGAAGAAAGCCCTATAACAATTCTTAAAGTTGCTCAAGCGATACAATCTTATAATAGTTAGTCACTAAGCAGTCAGTCAATTCCAAACACTTTCACTTACCTAGGTTACCTGAAAGTCAAATGACTCAGAATCAGTCAAGATTTCTATGTTCTTTTTTCTTTTATATTTTGATTCAAATAAGAACATTCTTCCTATAGTTTTGTGTGAAGCACATCATACCTGTCCCAGCCTGTAACCAGTATTGTCTTCTTAAGAACCAGGATCTGTGAAATATCCACAACTCCCTCTCTTCCAACATTTAGTGTGTGGTGACAATATCCATTGAAATCCCACATCTTTAAGACAAAAATTTAAAAAAAATCACCTTGGAGACAAAAAAAATGAAAAAGTTTTCTTCAATGAGTAAAATAGCACAGTGTAATAAGATTATTCTAAATGTTTGTGTTTCCATTCTGGATTAGGGTTGATTCACTCAGAATATGTAATGATTCAAAAAAATCCACTCACTAATGAAATTTAGTCATTATATGTACTATGTATAATACTACCGGTTTATTCTAATAATGTTTGATTCAAAGGCTAACAAATTAGTGTGTATTTTTAAAGGGGTGGCAAGTTGAAATCATGAAGAGTCCCATTTTGGAGTTCATTGAAATCCCATTTCTCACTCTAAGCATGTCTCTCTAAAATTCTTAATTTATGCCACAGGAATATTACTCCTCAGGGGTGTTTGGAATTTTAATCATCTAATACAGAGCCTGAAATTCAGTGATCATTGTACCAAGTTTTCCATCATCTATCCACAAAATATCTTGTTGATAGTGGGTGCTAGAACTCAGTCTTATGGAGGCACAGGCAATTCTATATTATTCCACTCAGGCATTGGTGAGGACATAGACCCAATGGGTATACTTTAAGAGAGAATGTAAGTAGGTCCTCAGCAGTTAAAACTATGCCTTGCTATGAGACATTGTTGGTATATCATGCACAAAGGGCAACCTGACATTCTGTCAAACTTAAAATGCATATCATCTTTGATACAAAAAATCAACTTCTAGAAAGTCATTACACAGAGACACTCAAATTTGTGAAATGGCCTAATTTTGAAGAATATTCTTGAAACATCCTACCTAATAAAAGAGTAATATGCAAATTGACCATCACTCCAAGATGGCCGCCCCCATGTGGACACAAGCTGGCCACCATAAAATGGCCAGCAGGGGAAGACAGTTGGAAGGGACTAGGCCTGCAAGGTAGGGCATTTGGGGGTGGTCAAACCTGCAGGGAAGGGCAGTTAGAGGGGACCAGTCCTGCAGGGCAGGGCAGTTGGGGGCAACCAGGCCTGCAGGAGAAAGCAATTAGGGGTGACCAGGCTAGCAGGGGAGGGCAGTTAGGCATTGGTCATCCTGGCAGGGAGTGATTAGGGGGTGATCAAACTGGCAGGCAGAAGTGTTAGGGGCAATCAGGCAGAGAGGTGAGCAGTCGGGAGCCAGCAGCTCTGGATAGTGAGAGGGATGTCCAACTGCTGATCCCACTGGGCAGTCGGACATCCCTCGAGGACTCCCAAGTTGGAGAGAGTGCAGGCTGGACTGAGGGACAGACCTATTCCACCATGCATGAATTTCATGCACTGAGATTCTAGCTGCTTATAAAAGCTAAAGATTTTAATCCATTTACAGGTTAGTTAATATGAGACTGAGCATTGAATGTGGAATATCTATACAGTAATATATAATGTAACCATTAAGAAGAATGAGTCACCTCCATGTGTCTAAGCTCAGCCAAAACTAAACCAGCTGTGGAACTTAAGCAAGTCGCTTTATCTCCTTGGGCTTCAGTTTTGTCATCTGTGAAACTGAGAAAATAAAAGCAACAACCATATTGTGTGCATGTGTGTGTATGTGTGTGTGAAATGCTAGGGAAGTTCTTGGTTCACAGTACTAGTAAATATGAAATAAGTGTTAGCTAACATTATGACTATTGTTTTTATTCATATGAATCAATGTCCAAGACAGGAAATCACAAAATGCAAAGCAGCATGGACAGTGAGCTGCCATTGAGAAAGAAGTGCTCAGAGGCTAGAAGCATGCATAAGAAATTGGAAACAGTGGCAGGCACAGAATGGAGCTGGAAACAAGAGTAAAAGACTTTTTTTTCACTTTACATCTATTTTATATCTTAAATGTTATTATATGCATGCACTAATTATTCAAACATTAATTTAAAAAACAGACACTTCAAAACCTTGATAAATAGGACAAAACTTTTAAATCTTTATTACAGAGGTATTGGGTTTAGATGCCGAATGATAAATGAGATTGAAAAATGTCATTCATTCTTGTTTCTTCATAAGTACAGCCACTATAGCTCAACCCTGATTTATGTGTCCTATGTAGAGGTTACCGAATTTCAGAATTCTGTTGTGCTATTGTGATAAAGATAAATGTACCTTCAAAAGCTGAGATTATACTACTAAATTCACATTAGCTTCTAAGATGTCAAGGCTTGAGCTGAGACAGAGCAGTGTACATCTTCTCACCCATGTTACCCTGTTTTCTTCAACCCATGGCTCCTAACCAAGCCTCCATAAAATAATACCACAAATAGGTATTATAAAGGTGTGATTCCCCCAAAATCTACACATCCCTTAGCTGGGACCATTTTAGCAACCATTTATAAGTCTACCTTACTCTGGATGGTTATTTTCCATGGCAGGAGTCAAGGGAACCTAATCCACTTCCCTTATTTTTCAGTTCTGTCTCAGTCCCCAGGACTAGTAGTGAAGATACTTGCTTGTTCCTTTTGTTAAGCTTCTGTCTAACACTCCACTTTCAGTTATTCTTAATTTATTCCACCTTGACTATTAGGACACCTTTTACCAGTCAGTCCTTCCATAAATGAGTCTATTCTGCTTAAATCCAAGCTCCCAATCCATACTTCACCCATTAACCTTTCCAGAGGTTAATCAAATTCTGCTGATTCCCAGAGATTTTCACTGTAACACGCCATAGCACCTCCTTCCCACTGGACATTAGCATCCTGCAATCCTCCTGCAAACTTGCTTCCAACTACCATGATATGACACCTACCTATCCAGATAGCGTCCGTTACCCTGAACGCATGAGACATCCTATCATTGAAGGGACATCTAATTAACACCCTCATGACTCCAGATATGACAGAAGCTTGCAAGCATATTCAGAAAAGTACCTTCTGTTGCGTCAGAGTATCACAAGTCATCTCCAATCAAACACTGTCATTACTCTCAGAGCCCAGGGAAGCAGGGAAGATTAACTGATGGACATGATTTCAGGTTGTATCTAACTTGGCATAAAAATTTGATCATTTTTTTTGCAAGGTAAAATAGTATCATCTTTCTCCCAGGAGAAATTAATAATAGTTGCAAAATAAAGAAAAGCCCCAAAGCATAAAATCGTGTGAGTGTAAGATAAATAATAAATATGATTATGATTGTTCTTCCTCCTTTCTTCACTACCTTGCCTTTACATAAAAATAAGGATTACAAAATGTGGTGATTCTAAAATATTAATTTTCTGGAAACGTTGTGTCTATGCCATGTTGAAAAGTTTACTTACTTGCCCTCATTCCTCATTTTAAAAATCGAGGAAAAGGAAACTAGACACATTAGCTGAAGCACATAGAAATTATTCAGGCCTCTTATTCCCCAAAGTAGTCCTCTATCCAGAGCACTGGAAAAAGCTTTCTAAAATAAGAAAGCCAAGTTATGCTTTAATTCTAAATAATTTATTCATTTTTCCACAGAATTTTATTTTCCTAAACAGCTTTGTTATTAGATGGCTTGGGTTCTTTAGCTCTTCTTACCTTGTCTCATCTCTCTTCTTGCAAGGACAAAAAAACACTCAATAAATGTAGTCCACACTGTGTTTCCTCTCACAGTATTCTGGCCCCCTTTTGTCTGGTAGGATCTGTGTTCCTACCTTAACAGTTCCATCTGTGCTGCCAGTCAAAAGCCGTGTCTCATTTGCATCAAGGGCGATAGTGCTGATTTCTGCATTTCCATGACAACCAGTAAATTGTTTTATTTTTTGCCCAGTGTCTATCATCCAGAAGCAAACTGTTGACCCCACATCAGAGCTGATTACCTAAGAGAAAATAACATTGTAAAGAATTTAAATATAGTCCCAGAATCTATTATTGTTATTGCTATAAAACTATCTAGCCTGTGCATTTTCCATACCGGGATCCCCTAACAGTTAGAGACACTTTGTAATGTATTGTCTTTCTTTTTGTTGAACCGATAACATTTTAATTTCTAGGCCAGAACTGAGATAATAAGGTCATAATTCTCGTTATGAGAAAAGATAGGAATCTACTTCCCTTACCCATCATTTAGCTTAGTGTCTAGAGGCCATCCTGAAATCGAATCCTACTGAAAATAAACTTACAAATCTTTTGCATTTAAATGAGAAAGTTGATTTTAGTAGTCATGGTGATCTGAGACTATTTACTATATGAAAAGACACATTTTGTTACATATCAGTTTCCATTTGGCATTCAGAAAAGAAAGCACTGCTTGCCATTATGAGGAAAAGTTAATTTCAACAAATTGCTAGAGCTATTGCTTTTAATGCTATTAGTCTCTTTCTTCTTCCTTTCTCAAGGTACTGTATATATTTTTACAGCCAAACACTATTATTGATGGGTCACTAAAAAGAAAGTACACAGGAAGGTTAAATATAAATCTGCATAATACACCCCCAAGAGAAAGGCAACAAAATAAGTGCTAGTCAGGATAAAATTATATATAGAAACCCAACAGTGTGAAATCTTATAGTGGCAGGTAGACCACTAATTTCAGCTCTAAGCATTTAAGCACCCTTTAAGATATTTATAAAACCATCTCACCAACAGGACTTCCAGACCCAAAGTATGAAAAAACAAGAACCACTCTAACCATATGAATGTATAGATTAAAAAATTGCCTGAAGCAACATCTACTCTGAGAAAACTTAAAGTATGTCTTTTATCTGCGTATTGATTACCATTGCATAAATTTATTAAAAATACTTAAATGTGAGTGTTGACTTTTCATAATTAAATGGGTTAAAGTTTATCAACTGTATTAGGCCTGGACAGCAGCTGGCTATGATTCATACAAGCATTCATTCATTCTAGAGCATGCAATGAATGGACATTCAGTATGCAGCTCTATGATAGAAGTGGATTCACTGATAAATCCTTGCCTTCAACTAGTTTGTAATCTAGGCTTGACCATGCAAATGACCTGGGGAACTTTATAAACCATGACTGCACACCATGCCACAGACTGATTTAATTGGACTAAGGAGGGATATTTTTTTATTTATTTACTTACTTTTTGTTAGTCCCAACCTAAGAGAATGCGGTTTGAAGGCTCAACTGACCAGAAGTCAGTCCTGAAGTCAATGCACTGACTATTGTCCCACCAGGACTGATTGCCCTAGGGATGGGGATCAGGCCCAAAAAGAGGCCTGGACAGAAAAGCTGGGTCTGATCCATAGCCTCTGTGGCAGCTGTTGATCAGCCCTTGCCTCTCTCTTTCTCTCTGGGGCTTATGATCAGCCCCACCTCTCTGATCAGTTTGAAGATAGGCCCAGAGATGCTGACTGGCATAGAAACCAGACAATCAGAAACAAATCTGTGTCAACTGTGAGGAGCCAATGGCTGCCTAGGAGGTGGAGCTTTTGAAACTGACTGGCATAGAGACTGACCAATCAGAACGTAATCTGGGTGAACTGTGAAGGCAGAACCTAAGGTAGGGGCTGAGGAGGGGTTTTAAGGGCAACAGCTATTTGGTGTAAGGTGTAAGAAAGTGGATCAATTTTTTAATGACTGGTTTGGCAGCATAGTGAATATGTCTGGCTATCAGTTCAGATATAGTGATTATATATTTTTGTCTTTCAAGAGCATCTTCTCCTAAAAAAGCCCCCCCCCGCCACTTTAAGCAATTCTATCCTATATAATTTATCTATACTAATAAATGGGTAATATGCTAATTAGACCAGGTTGACTGGCCATCTTCTGGATGCCCGATTTCCTTCCAGACAAAGCAATGCTGGTGGGGGCCAAGGCAGAGAGGGAAGTTGGGAGCAAGATCAAGCCAGTAGGAAAAGGCCATTGGGAGTGAGATCAAGACAGCAGGGAAAGGCAGTTGGGGGAAAGATCAAGCCTGCAAGGGAGGGGAGTTGAGGGCAAGATCAGGCCAGCAGGGATGGCCATTGGGAGTGAGATCAGGATGGCAGAGGAAGGATGTTGGGACGTGATCAGGCTGGCAGGGGAGGGCAGTTAGGGGTGATCAGGCAGTCAGAAGCAGTTAGGGGTGATCATGCAGGCAGGTGAGCAAGTTAAGAGCCAGCAGTCCCGGGTTGGGAGAGGGATGTCTGATTGGAGACGGTGCAGGCTGGGCTGAGGGGACTTCCCCCAGTTCACTGCACTGGGCCACTAGTAATGAATAATGTGTATAAAGTTCTTTTTACTCAAAAACAGCCTTTAGCTTTCATTGGACTGTCAATAGGGTGTATGACTCAAAATAAAATAAAGAACAATTTATTTGTTCTTAATAAGGAGGAGAGTTATATGCCATTTTTTGTTTGTTGGTTCATGAAGATAACTTTGGTGACAGTGTGGAGAACAAACAGGAAGCTGCTGTAATAGTACAGGTAAGAAATGCTCACAAAAGACAGTTTTGGAGATAAATGGAGAAAAGGAACTGGGGGGAAAAAAAGGCCACCAATTAGCAACATTTATATCCTAGCAAAGGAATGATCATGAGTATATAATCTCTCATGCTCTTTTTTCCAAAATTACAATTCGGAATCAGATAATTTCTCAAATGATTTAATCCCACTTTTTAAAAATATTTTTTTTATTAACTCCAGAGAGAGAGAGAGAGAGAGAGTGATAAAAACAATCATGATAGAGAATCATTGATCGGCTGCTTCCTGCACACCCCCTGCAGGGGATCGAGCCTGCAACCCAGGCACGTGTCCTGACCAGGAATCAAACCGTGACCTCCTAGTTCATAGGTTGACATTCAACCACTGAGCCACACCAGCAGAGCAGCAATACTATTTTGATACACATTTTTCTCTTAGTGAAGTCAAAGGTAGCTTACATATTTAATTACCTTTGCTAAACGATAGTCTAATTTCTAAGGCAAATGCCCTGGATCTTTGAAATAATGTGACCAAGCACTTTAAGGATCATTCCAGGTAAATGACTGTGTTTCTGTTTGCTTTAGTTTGTTCAATATACATAGTGGTTAAGAGCCCTGGGCCTGGAACAAGGTGCCTCAGTTTGAATCTCAGTTATCTGACCTCATTACTCAATCCTTCTAAGCTCCAGTTTCCTCACCTACAAACTAGAGCAAATCATAGTAACTATCTCAAACTGTATTTAAGAGATGTAAATAAGCTATTTACAAAACCCAGAGCATGTCATACAATAAACAAGCATAAAAGTTAGCTAGTGTTGCTATTCCATTAAAGCTTTATTTGTCTGACCTTTAATTTGGGCTGATATCCAAATCAATTACAAAATGTTTAATATTTTGCTTTCTTCCAACCATGAAAGGGAATATAGACAATTACAATTTTAGAAACCAGATTTGTAGATGTACATTAAGATTTCAAATTATATACAACTCATGAATTTTTCTCATACTGTAATTACTTAGAAATTTAGATTGCATTCATTGAAAACAAAATGAGAAAATTTGAAAAGTGGTTATTTTAAGGAAAAGTTAAAGGTTGTGAAGAATTTTTTTATTTCTACTTGTGGCCCGGTGCATGAAATTCATGCACATTAAAAGGGAATTAGAGGAAATATTTTAATATTGCTATTTGCCCTTTCTCTCTAATAGAAGTGTCAGAGATGAAAGAAAATTAGTGAAATGTATATGAAAATCTCCCTCCTGTCAGAGTCTGTGGTGCACCGTGGGACCCAGAGTCAAGTCCCCACCCACCTGCACATGCCTTGAAATTGTGCAAGACCCTGACCAGGCGTGCCTTACCCCTGTCAAGCCCTTCAGGGTGGAAGATGCAGCCTCAGGTCCCACGTCAAGCCCTGCGGGTTGCAGGGCATGGCCTCAGGTCCCCTGGCCAAAGCACTGGGGTGGGGGGGGGTGCAGTCTCAGGTCCCCCGGCCTCGATGCTGGGAAACATGGCCTCAGGTCCCCCAGCCCCAGCATGAGATCATGAGAGCGCAAGGGTATGATGACCATTTGCATATTAGCTCTTTATTATATAAAATTTTAAAAATAATTATTGAGCACCTATTACATACTAACAGTTTTGTCCTAAAAGTTGGGCATTCCCTGGCAGAAATTAAAAGATCAAACTAAATAAGTTTATATTCAGAGAAAACACTTGCTTACTTGTTTAAGACTAGCTCCAGCCACGTTACAAAGCATCTAATCATCCACCCACTACTTTTATTTAATGTAGACTTTCAATCAAAAATTAATAAAATCACTTTTTGCTTCTTTGCACTCTCCCTCCTTTGCCCATCTGCCTGAACCCCAACATAGTATTCATCAGTGTTCAGCACATTGTTGTGCTCATTTAACAATTCCTCATGAAATCTGAATCAATAATGTCAAATTTGATTTTATGGCAATCTGCCTTAATAAGCAGGCTTCTTAAAAACAATGCGTTGAAAAACAAGGACTGACTATGTCACAAATACAACCACTATGAACCAACCTCTACTGTCCATGACAATGTCAGAAAACAAGAATAACAAAGTACATGAGGCTTGCCAGGTTTAGTGAGAGATGAGTGCATATAACACCACTTGGCAGATGAAGGAAGTGGTTTGACTGCAGGATGCAAGGCACTTTATCTTTAGCAAGCTGTTTTGATTGGTCAGAAAGCCCAGGAAGAGGTATTCGCATCACATTCATATGCCACATTTTGAGGACATCAAATCTTTTTAAGTTTTCACTTTATTCCTGGCTGCTGCTCATCAGCCCAGGCAGGCAGGACCCGGGGAGTTGCAGAGCAGAAATAGGCCTCTTTTTATAACTACACTGCAGTGCATTGCGCCTCGTGAGCAAATCGTTCTGATGGGAGCACGCGCCACCTTCTGTACCTGAGTTAATGATGGTTTAGGAATGTATGGCTCCTTTCATCTCTCTCATCTGAGGTTGTCACAGCCAATCAGTCAATACTAAGAGATGTGACATTGTATTCATGTCCCCTAATTGTCTTCTTGCTATTCTAACAACAGTAAGCATTTTAGCTCTTTTTCAGATACATCCCAAGTCCTAGGTCTAAGCAAAAGGAATACAAAATTATAGCAGTGCATGTTGCAGGTTACCATGGGATCAGGGTTTTTGATTTAATTTCTCTTTTCTTTTTATTTATTTATTTATTTATTTATTTATTTATTTATTTATTTTAGTCAGTGCTATTTATAGTCCCATAATATAAAGCAGGTTATGTCTTTCATTTCTGTTTTGCATCAAATCCCTGAAATTATATCTCAGTAAGTAGCAAGGTGAGAAAAATGATAATATTTCGGAATACTGATACAGACAAAGGATTCAAGTATTTTAAGGCAGTGATTCTCCATTCATAAATCTTATTGATTAGATATCACTTCTTCTTAGATTAATTTGTAATTAATTTTTTAAATTTATGGAACACCTTATAATAGGAGAGACACAGGATGGAGGCATTGGAGATATATCAGTGAAAAATTCCTGCCCTTCTATCCAATGGAGGAAGGAGGGAAGAGATGCAACCAGGTTTGAAAATATTAAAGAAATGTACATATATATATATATGTTTATCTGAAGCATTATGAAAAAAATATAACTGAGAAGTATGTAGAGATCATTGGGAGTTGGTGTAAAATCGGGGACTCAGGAGGACTCATTGAGGAAGACATGACTGAGGTGAAGGAGAAAGCTATGAAGATACCTGATTGAAGAGAAGGAAACAGCGATGCCAAGGCCCTGAGGCACAGTGTCCTTGGACTTGCTCAAGGACAGGCAAGAACGGCTGGCAAGGCTTTGGCAGTGTGAAGGGAAGGGCCGTGGCTGTGTGTGCCCACCTGTGGTCATTGTACAGGCATTCAAAACACTCCTAAGGTCACCCAGCTCCCACAGACACCAGGGGACAAAATCAGAGAAATATCATTTCCCCTTTTTGATTAATAATTATCTTTCCCTCTTGCTTTGTCCTCTGTGTCTTGATACACAATATCCTTTCATCCTTCACAGAACACCTATAAGGGAGGTATTGTAATTCCTATTTTCTAGATTAAAATATAAAATAACAAAAACATTTGCTTAGATAAGTTAAATAACTTGCTCAATGTAAAGAACTGGGCACTCTGACTCTAAAATCCCACCTCCTCTCACATTGTAAAGAAATGGCTACGAAAAAAACGACTTCAAAAAATAGGTTCTGATTCTGCATGTTTGAAATTTCTCACTCCATCCCAACAATAAGTAAAAAGCTGAGCAAATTGAAAAACCAACAGCTCTTCCTAGATCAATATAAGAAATGAGGTCACAGGGCAAATCGCTGCCCCCCAAATCAGAAAGACCTACCTAGGCAAATAAATAAAGTCACACCTTACCACAGCAAAACTCCTGAACTGAAAACTCATGGACAGCAATGCCAAGATAGGTAATGGGAACTGCAATTGACAAATTGCTGCAGGCTCAAGTGGACAAGTCTGAGAGTTAAAATTTCCAGGCGGAGCCAGTCATAGGGGAACCCCATAATTTCATGTTTTGTTTTGAGTCTATCAACCAGGTTTTCCCTTAAATATTGAAGAAAAACCCCCTCATATTCCTGGCAGGGGCAGGCAAAAGTATTTTGAAATAGTAGTATGTCAGAGTACTCTGTTCATCTTAACAGTGTCTGTCCTCAGGAGAAACTATTTAACCAGACCCTAATCTGCTAGGGTTTTTTCAGAGGCTAACTGACCCGGGGAAGGGCAATATCTAAGTCTAGCTACCTCTCGCCTTCCTGTTCTATTCAAGGGGGGAGGAGGGAGAACTGAGAAGCATGTGTGAGGGTCACAGTTCAGAGGCACAGGTTCACTGAAGGTCTGAGACCTAATCATTGGATTCTAGAAGGCTTCACCGCCCCCCACACCTCACCACCACATTTCTATTTACAGAAGTCGCTTTGCTCAGTATATCATGTCCAACTATGAAAAAAATACAAGGAAACTAAATGGCAAGAAACGCAGTCTGAGGATACAGAGCAAACATCAGACTCAGACATGGCAGGGATGTTTGAATTCTCAGATCATGAAGTTAAAATAACTATTATGAATATGCTAAGAGCTCTAATGGGTAAAAATAGACAGCACTGATTCTAAGCAAGTTTATATAGAGAAGCCAAAAGACCCAGATGAGCCAACACAATATATTTCAGAATCAGAACAAAATCGGAAGACTGACACTGCCCAACTCATAACTTACTATAAAGCTGCAATAATCAAGACAGTGTGGTATCCGCAAAGGCATAGACAATAGATCACTGGAAAAGAATAGAGAGACCAAAAATAGACCCACATAAATATAATGAACTGATCTTTGACAAAGAAGCAAAGGCAATACGATGGAGAAAAGATAGTGTTTTCAATAAATGGTGCTGGAACTACTGGAACTCCACTTGTTAAAAAAATTAATCCTAGAGAGCCTGCATGAAATCTAACTCAGAATGGATCATAGACATACATGCAAAACAAAACAAACAAAACCCTATAAACCTCAAAGCAGATAATATAGGAGAAAATTTAAATGACCTTCGGTTTTGCAATGATTTTTTTAGATGAAACAACAAGGGTAGAGTCTATGAATTAAATGATTTATAAGCTGAATTTCATTACATTTAAAAATCTCTGCCAAAACCAGTTTTTCTCAGTGGATAGAGCGTCGGTCTGCAGACTGAAAGGTTCCAGGTTCAATTCCAGTCAAGGGCACGTACCTTGGTTGTGGGCACAACTCCAGTAGGAGGTGTGCAGAAGACAGCTGGTCAATGTTTCTCTCTCATAGATGTTTCTCACTCTCTATTCCTCACCCTTTCTCTCTGTAAAAAAAAAAATCAATAAAATATATTTTTTAAAAATCTCTACTCTGCAACACACACTGTCAAGAGAATGAAAAGACAAGCCAGAGACTTCAAGAAAATATTCTTAAAAGACATATTTTTCAGGTATTATTGTCCAAAATATAGAAAGAATTCAAAATTCAACAATGAGAAAATAAAGAACCTATTTTAAAAATGGGCCAAAGACCTTAACAGACGTCTTCAAAGAAGATAAGCAAATGTCAAATAACGTAAACAGATGCTCCACATCATATGTGGTCTGGGAGGTGCATAGTGAAACAATGAAGTGATAATATACATTAGAATGACATGAATCTGGAACACTGACAACACCAAATGCTGATGAGGCTGTGGAGCAATGGGAACATTTCTTCATTGCTGATGGGAAAGCAAATTGATATAACCACTATAAAAGGCAATTAGCATTTTTATTTAAAAAAACAACTAAATACAGCTTTTATCAGTCAATTCAGCAATTAGGCTCCTTGATATTTACCCCAAAGAGTTGAAAACTTATGTCCACACAAAAGCCCGCACACAGATGGTTAGCAGCTTTATTCATAATTGCCATGCTCATAGGTAAATGAATAAATAATCTGTGGTACATCCATTCAATGAAATATTCTTCAGTGTAAAAAAAATAGCTTTCAAGCCATTAAAAATGTATAGCGGGAATGTAAATGCATATTTTTGAGTGACAGAAACCAATCTTAAAAGGCTACCTACTTAAAAGATTCCAACTACATGATATTCTGAAAAAGGCAAAACTATGTAGACAATAAAAATATCAGTGGTTGCCAGGATTTAGGGGAGGAGGAAGGGAAGACAAGGTGAGGCATAAAAGATTTTTAGGGCAGTGAAATTACACTAGATGATGTTATAATGGTAGATATCATTATTCATTTGTCTAAACTCACAGGACGTATAACATCAAGAGTAAACCCTAATGTATACTGTGGTTACATTGTATATAATAAAAGGGTAATATGCAAATAGACTGAATTGCAAAACAACCGAACAAGCAAACAAAGAGTAATATGCTAATGATATGCTAAGGCTGCTCAACTGCTCGCTATGATGTGCACTGACCACCAGGGGGTAGTGCTTTGACCAGTAGGTTAGCTTGCTGCTAGGCTCCAGCTGATTGGGACTGAGTGAGATGGGCTGGACAAATCCTGGAGCCTTCCTGCAGTCGCTTGCTGGCTCAGTCATGCACCCATGGGGTACCTCAGCCTGGCCTATGCCCTCTTGCAATCTGGACCCCTTGGCAGATATGGGAGATCTGGTGTCAGCCTGATCCAGCAGGCCACTCCCCTTGAGAGGGCGACAGACACAGGGTTCAGGTCTGGCGAGCACTGCTGAGGCAGCGCACACCTTTCCCTATCAAGACTGATTGGGCAACGACCCACAGCAGGCACAGTGGGGCTGAAATGAATGGGAGCAGCAGATAGAAGCTACAGGTGGCATTGGACTGCGGATTTAGGCCTGATCCCTGCAGGCCACCCATAGGGACTCCACTCATGCATGAATTTGTGCACCAGGCCTCTAGTTTGGTGATAAAGATAGGTCAATACCAATTCATCAGTTGTAACAAATGTGGAGAATGTGGATAACAGGGGAGGCTGTGCATGAAGGAGGACAGAGGAACTGGGATATTTCTGTACCTTCTTCTCAATTTTGCTGTGAACCTAAAAGTGCTCTTTAAGAAAATAAATAAGGACTTTAAAAAAGGACTGTGAGAATGAGATAGGCTGAGGGTGGGTCCTCTTGTATCTTGCTGATAGATTTAATACAACTTGTTTGGTGAACATTTGACAATATCTACCAAGGTTTCTGACATAAATAGTTTCTTACCAATTCTAGGAATTTATCGCACAGATTTATCCTTACGTGTGCTAAAATTTGTAAGCTCAAGGTTAAAACTACTACATTACCTGAAATAGAAAAATATCAGAATTATCATCAATGCCTATAAGAACTGGTTAATAAAAAGTTTGGTAGACCCACGTAATGGAATACCACAGAGCTGTAAAAATGAAAGAGCATGCTCTCTAAGTAATGTGATGAAACAATCTTTAAGCTGTAGCATTAGGTGAAAAACCAATGTACAGAGCAATGTTTCTGTGCATATAATATGCTATCATTTGTGTAAACAGCATTTAAAATAATATGTTCTTAAAATTAATAATTACATATATATCTTTTAATTTTTTAAATCCTTACCTGATGATATTTTTCCATTGATTTTTAGTAAGAGAGAAAGGGAGGAGGTGGGGGAGAGAGAGAAACATCAGTGTGAGAGAGACAGATTGATTGGTTGCCTCCCTGATCAGGGCCAGGGATCAAAAGTGCAAACAAGATACATACCCTTGCCTGGGAATCAAATGAGAGATCCTTTGGTCCTCTGGCTGCTGCTCCGAGAAACCAGCCAGAGGCACTATGTACTTGGGGATGAATAGAAAAGCCCTTGCAGGGGCCTCATTGAAGTCATAAAACTGGTTGCTTCCTTAGAAGGAAACTGGGAAACTGGATAGGTAGACAACTGGGATGAGAGGAAACTTTTTATGGCATATCCTACTGCTCTTTTGAGTTTTGAAACACTAAAATGTGTTATTCCTTCCAAGCTAATAACATTTATAATGTGGGTGTGCATGTATGTGCATGAGTGTGCATGTTTTGGTGTAACTGTAAGACTAGGTTACTTACTTTACATGTCTCCAGCTAGTGATTAGACCTCATAGGCTCAGGATTGACATGAAACCAAGTAAAGCCTTAAGCCAGCTAGCGAAGAAAAGCCATTCGAACAGAATGGAGGTCACTTGGAGCCCAGCTAGGAGGCAGGCAAAGAGAAAGCTTCCATTAGTGTGCATCCAGTTCTGTTCAAAAGAGAAACTCATCGATCTTGCCCTAAATACAAGCACCCCAGAGGTACAATGTCTTGTAAGATGGAGATAAATTTCCTTTAAATTTGTCGGCCTCCCTTTTCTCACATTTTATAATTACCAAGGGAACTACACATAGAATTGTTTAGATTCTCAAAAATCTCAATTCCCCCAAATAATGGTGTGTAGGAAAGAGGAGAGGAGATGCATTGGTACCAAAAAATGACCCCTAAGGGTCATTTTTTGGGAATGATATTTCTTGTGATAGTGTGAGAGCTGTCTTTGAGAAAGAGTACCACTCTGGATGAGGTAAAGAAGTTCTAGTCTTCAAATTTCCAAGCCCAACCTCCCGTGATGGATTAGGAAACCCACCCAGGGTCTCAGGAGTCCTGCTGGTCACAACCAGGCAGCACTGTCTGACAAGTTTCTTCATGTAACCATGGATGTGATTAATATGTTTACTCTTGGAGATGGGATAAAATGCTAAAATTATGAGAAGCAATTTGTACACCAAATTATATACTGTGCATATATTTTAAGCTAGAAAATCATTCCTAAGATTTTACCCAAGAGAGATAAAGTCATGAATGTGAATATTGTTATGTACGAAAAAAAATTGTAATAGTGAAATTCTCATCAAGGCAAATGAATCAGTAAATGGTGATACCTACCTACATTGGGATATGTACTGCCTTTTAGAAAATGATGAACTAGATCTACATTTGGGTACAGGGAAATACATTTCAATCTATTATAAAATAAAAAAAAGTGGCCTACAGAACCACATTTATGCAAAATAGACTACGCACAGGGAGATATTTAGAACTTGGTGTTATTTAGCTTTTTATTTGAGCTTTGCTGCATTGTTTTAACATCTCACAATAAGCATGGAATGTTTTTCAAAAATGAAACTATTTAACTTATTATCTGTCAAAATTTGATGACACCTGAGTGTCTAGCCTGGCCCTAAGTGTGTCCTCGGTGCAAAACAAACGGAAACATTACCTATGTTATAGAAACACGTTAGCCCCCATCATTAGGATGAGAGCCGCAGTGATAACTCTGAAACTTTATCTATTCCTGTTTATAGCTACAAATATATTTTTAAAGGTTCCTAAAGTCCTTGGGTATTTTTTTAAGCTTCAGTTAAGAACTCACTGCAAAGGCAGTTTATTAGACTTCCAGGATACTGAGTTACTTTGATTCTTTTAAAATTACACATTCCAGGGACTCCTTCATGCTGTCCCAACTTGTCCTGCCGCTAGCTGTGAGGGCAATCTTCGCAGGGTGTGACACAGCACACAGCTCTTTGTAAGAGGCTTCACGTGGCTTGCCATCCCTTTCTTAGATTAGGGATGCCAGGATGCCAAAAGTCAGGAAGGTTAAAAAAAAAGTCACAGAAATGTGCCAAGTTGCTTTTACATAGGGATTATGTTAGTTCTCCATGGAATCAAATAGAATTAAATAATACTAACATGTCAGCTGAACTGACAACAGAAGAAAGGTTTTCCATTAATTTCAGACAAATGGAAAGTCCCCAAAAGAGACTGAAAACAGGAAAACCAAATATCAAGTGTCAGTGGACTGAAAAAGCCTGGGTTCCTTTTGAACTTGGAATGAGAAATGGCAATACTTTAGCAACGGAGCATCCATTCGGTGCTCAGAAGATGTTAGGAGTTGTTGGAAAATACAGAAGTGGAAGACAAGGATCTTTCCCTTTTAACAAAAACATAGGAGGAGGGAAAAATGAGAATTGAGCTGAGTGTTTTTACTAAAAAGCAACTCCAAATGTATCCGATGCTCTGAGAGGGGTGAGATCAGCATGGTCAGGGCTGTCCCTGGAGACTCGGGGAGCTGAGAGGACCACAGTCGACCCCTATAACTGAATGTTTATGAGCAGGAATGGCAATGGCTGAGAATGGACAGGACAAACAACTCCCTCCCCTCAAGGGTGTTCCTGAAGAAAGCAGGCTAGTGACAAAGCCCAAACCATCTCCTAACTCTTTCTAACATCTGCTTTCACAAGATGAGCAAAGACAGAGAAGTTAAGCAAAAGAGGTATGATAAAGCTTCAACACTCCGCCTGAGAGGGAGAGGGAAGCTTGTAGGGCTGGCTGCCAAGAGGAAGGAACTGCTTCTGAAAGGAGGCCATACCCAGGGGTGCAGGAGAGATACAAGCTGCTACTGTTAAGTCTGTGACCCACAAGCGTATGCACGCACATCGCACACACACATACACACACACACTCATGCAAGCACACATGCACACATTTTCAAAAGTTAATAAACTGAAGCTTAGACATGATAAGTAATCTGCCCAACATTTGAACTCTAGCACAAAGTGTCTCAAAACTTGTGGTCTTTATATCCCTTTACACTCTTAAAATTATTGAAGAATTCAAATAACTTATTTATATGGAAGAAATAGATATAGATAGATGATAGATAGATAGATAGATAGATAGATAGATAGACAGACAAACAGATAGAAGATAGATAGATAGGTAATTTACATTAGAAATTTACAGAAGAATTTGTTAAAACACAATAATAAGAAGCACGCATTCCTTTGGACATCACAGCAATTATATTATAGCTCATCATGTAGCTTCTAGAAAACTCCTCTATACATTAATGAGACAATGAGAGTGAAAAACAAAAAACAAGTTCATATCATGATTAAAATAGTTTTGACCTCCCAGATTCCCTGTAAAGCTCTGAGTCCCCTGCGGTCTGAGAATTGGTGTTTTAACCCCAAGTTTAAGCAATAATTTTTCCAAGACCAGACTGTGGTATGGCCGGTGAGTGACCTTCACCATCTGGCTCTAAGTTCCTTCTACTGCTTCAACGCCAACATCTGCCAAGTGCTCCCCAACTGGCCACACCAGCCTGAACCCCTCCCGGTAAATGCACTGTGAGTGCTCAAGCCGCTTGGCAGGTGCTCGCGTAGTGGTTTCTGTCTGGAACTACTTCCTTCTCCTCTTAAAGATTCCACTCTGGCTTTCAGGGCTCGGCTGAAATGCCACCCTCCTCAGCCCCAGGCAGAACTGATCTCTCTCCATGGGTAGCTCTTACTGCTACTTCATTCCACTCAGCTCCACTGTTGCCTTTGAGTTGGCCATGTGTCTGCTTCCCCATTTTTATTCCACAATCCTGTGTGAGGCCCTCCTGAGCAATGAGCACCAGGAAGACACCCTGGACCTGCCCTTAAAGACTGGAGTCTCTTCTTGGCTGGTTTGGCTCAGTGGATAGAGCATCGGCCTATGAACTGAAGGGTCCTGAGTTCATTCCAGTCAAGGGCACATGCCTGGGTTGAGGGCCCCATCCCCAATAAGGGGCATGCAGGAGGCAGCCAATCAATGATTCTCTCTCATCATTGATGTTTCTATCTCTCACTTTTCCCTCTTTTCTGAAATAAATAAATATCTATTTAAAAAAAAAAAAAAGATTAGAGTCTACCTCAGTCCCGGCTCCTGGTATTTCTTCAAAACTGTTTTATTTGCTTTGTCTAATTACTCGAAAGTAACAAATATCACTGGTTGATGGGACTGTGGATGATATTGTTTTCTTTTTCTTGACTGCCAATACATTTTCATAATTGAAAAATGGAATACAGCACAAAAGTGTTTCTTTATAGCTTAGCAGCTAATAGAAAGCACTTATGAATGTGGTACACAGCTATATGAGCTTTATATATGTATCAATGCTTTTAATTATTTATGCTACTAACAGTGAAAATAAAGAAGTGTACACACTGCATGGTACAGTTATTCTTCCTCCATCATATACCACATGTGCATATTCTATCCTTGCCTAAAACTTGATTGTATTTGTTATATTGGCTTTATCTCATGCCCCAAGTAGAAAATTCCAGAACTCCTTTGGGCCTCATTTCCTGAATTCCTCAGAGAATATGGCTCATCTTATGGCCAGGCAATGCAGGATCTTAGCATCTAAGCACAAGCCTAGCTGTTTAACTTTGCAGATCTCAATTAGCATAATGTTCTCCTGGAAACAAATACATCTCTCAGCGGGCCACCGGGGAGCCGAATTAACCAGTTGCCTTCATAAAGTTCAGTAAAACATTTACGGGGGAACATTTCCCCCAGATGGAATTCAAAATGGATTGTTGCGTAAAGGATTTTTATCTCCTAGAATAACCAGGAAACAGAATGTTTGAAACAGTGACATGACACACTGCTCATTACTAACAAAGAGCTTTCCACCCCCTGCACAAGATCTGAACTGCTCCTGTCTGCCTGACTGCAGAGGGAGAGAAAAAAATGGGCTGGAGTTCCTGTTTAATTGGCCAGAAAGCTGGATACTGGAGTCCTGCTGTGCTGTTACAATAGGACCTGAAGTGATCCTGGCAGTAGATGGGTGCCCGCTCCCTCCCCAGCACCCCCAAGCTTGCCCTTCCTGTCCACTAAGAAGGCTCTGCACCAGGGGAGCCGGCTTGGTCATTGACATGCAGGTAGCACTCCCATGAGCAAAGGCTGCAGAGCGTCATTAAAGTGGTGGGGAGACAAACAACACTCAAGCTGCATAGCAAGTGGCACCACATTTAACTGAATCATTTTATTATGAATACATTCCGGGCTGCCACTGAGAGCCTCTGGTGTAAAATATGCCGGCAAAATGGATCTCTGCTAATTACATTTCATGCATATTTCAGAACTTTCCGTGGGGATACAGGGAGATGGTGTTCATAAAAGAAAAATTTTCTAGCCAGGTTTACCTGCATTTGCCATCAGGAGCCAAGCTGGCAGGTAACAAAGGTAAGTTCGATCATGTAACGCTGTGTTTGTGTTAGCGGGAATATTGTCGTTCCTTATAATTCTGTCAGTGCTGCTGGGGGTCACTGGCTGAAAATGAAATCATTTTCAAATCCACCTGGACACACAGTATTGTAGAAAAGCACACGTCTAGGAAATCTCTTGCCCCGTTTTTTTTGTTTGTTTGTTTTGTTTTTTTTTTTGTGTTTGTTTTTTCTCTATTTGCCCTCCAGAACCTTAGTGGAATTAAGGAAATAGCCTCCAGATAAGGAGATATGCTGGGAGAGTGAAAGAAAAGCATCATTACCTGCCTCAAGCCTGAATGATAAAGAACACAAGTGACTGCGCTCTTGTGGCTTTTCACCCTCTTGCTGGCTTCCCGTTCCATTGCCAGCAGAGCCAGCTGGTGATTACATGAGATGAAGAGTCGACCGTGCGCTTCATCAAAGTGGAAGAGGCATCTGAAGTCCTGACTTTGGGGGAAAGGACACGCTATCCTCTGGATGGATAGCTGGTGCTGAATATCCCAGAGTCTCAAAACCTAGGTGGAAGGTAATAAAGTCATATGAAAAAGTCAAGAACAATTCCAATTCTTGGGCCAAATTGTATTTCTGCTTCATCCTTGACCGCAGGCGGTTGTTCTCTCAGGAGTATTATAGTGGATCACACTTCTGTCAGAGCACATATTGTTCTTCTCTTATCCGTCTAAAATACTCCATCAGCTGTAACCATGTCATCTAGAGAAGGGATTATGTTTTGCATTGGTCCCTGGAACAGTGCCTGGCTTTTGGTAGGTGCTTGTGGTGGACAGAGATGTCCCTCAGAATGATCCTCAGGGATGTCCCTGTCTTATCCCTGGAATGTGTGATGATGCTATCTAATACAGGAAAGGAGATTTCACAGATGCAATAAATCAAGGATGTTGAGATGGAGAGATTATCCTCTATCTTCCATGATTTGGGTGAGTCCAATATAATCACCAGGGAGATCCCAATGATGGAATGTAATAAGGACTCAATGTATTGCTGCTGGCTGTGAAGTTGGGGAGGGGAGTCCCCAGCCAAGGAAGCTGGAAATGAAAATGAAACATTCTCCCACAGGGCCTCCAGAAAGGACAGCCCTGCTAACATCTTGATTTTAGGCCAGTGAGGCCCATGCTGGAACTCTAATGTGCAGAACACAAAATAATTTTGTATTGTTTCAAGCCAAGTTTGAGATAATTTGTCACAGTAGCAATGGAAAACTAATGAACTCTCTCTCCTTCCCTCTCTTCCTACCTCTCCATCTTCTCTCTCTCTCTCTCTCTCTCTCTCTCTCTCTCTCTCTCTCTCTTTCTCTCTCTCTTTCTC
>JAAGEH010002419.1:0-10749 GCA_011751065.1 Lasiurus cinereus | reverse complement strand
AAAAAGAAAAAAGGAAAAAAAAAAGAAGAAGAAAAATAGAATGGTCCTTCACTTCCACTATTATTCTGCTTGGCACTCCTGTTTCCCAGTAGGGGAGGTATTGCAGTTCCCTGTGTTCCCCTCTTGGTGTTTTAATCTCTTTATTCTCTTGTGGTTATGCGAGCGTCAATTTGTGTGTCATCCATTGGGTGGCAGTGTTTTGGAATTGATCTCTGAGACAAAGCACAGGACCTCTCTAGGCTGTGCTCAGATCCTGCTACTCTGTGGTTCCCAAAACCAGTTTGTGGGGGTTTTGCAGCCTGGACACTGCAATAACTCCCAGGTTGTCCCTCTGCCCCAGAGAAAAAGAAGAAAAAAAAAAGAGTCGTTTTCCGGAGCTCTCCTCTGTCAACAGCTCAGAGGGTCTGCCTTCACACTCAGGGATCACGCCCTGACCACCTCTGCGGACCTCTCCAGAGGCAGCTTTCCCGCAGCCCGGCTCCCACAGTGCGCGTCTGTGCCCTGCGGGGGTAGGAGACCGCACCCTGGCCCAGGCTAAGTCTGACCCTTCCGCGCACGCGCGCAGTGTGGATCTCTGAATCCTCCGCCTGCGCGTCTGTGTCGCCTGGGAAGCCGTGCTCTGGGTCCTGGCTGCTCTGTGGGTGCCTCCGTCAGCCGCAGCTTTCAGACCTCGGCAGACATCCACCTCCCCCTTAAGTCAGGCGCAATCTGACCTTTCCGTGTGCTCTGTGGATCTCTGACTCCGCTGCGTGTCTGCGCCGATTGGAGAGCGGAGTTCTGGGTCCCCGGGTCCCTGGCTGATCGATGGGTGCCCAGCCGAAGGCTTCAGACCGCCCGCAGACATCCACCTCCCACTGTAAGATGGCTCAGGCTCCGCGTTCACGCTGGTGGCTCCGGCCGACAAAAACCCCGTGGCAGTGGGGCTGCCTGGCCGGGAGAGCCCCTTCCAGCAGTTCCCCGCCTTCCCCTGGAGGACAACTGACTCCTAGCTTGCCAACAAACACTCCCAATGCAACTCTCAGCCGCTCTCTCTCCCTCTGCCCAGCGACAAAGCTCCAGACGCGTCTGTCTACTCCGCTGCCATTTTCTCCCTGTTCATAATTCTTACCTTTACCGTTTTCTTTTTCCTCTTCTTCAAGAATACCTTTCAGCATTTTATATTATACTGGTTTGGTGTTAATGAGCTCCTTTAGTTTTTTCTTATCTGTGAAGCTCTTTATCTGCCCTTCAATTCTGAATGATAGCTTTGCTGGGTAGAGTAATCTTGGTTGTAGGTTCTTGTTATTCATCACATTGAATATTTCTTGCTACTCCTGTCTGGCCTGCATCGTTTCTGTTGAGAAATCAGCTGACAGTCGAATGGGTGCTCCCCTGTAGGTAATTAACTGTTTTTCTCTTGCTTCTTTTAATATTCTCTCTTTGTCTTTTGCTCCTGGTATTTTAATTATGATGTGTCTTGGTGTGATCCTCTTTGGATTCCTTTTGTTTGGGGTTCTGTGCACTTCCTGTACTTGTAAGTCTATTTCTTTCACCAGGTGGGGTAATTTTTCAGTCATTATTTCTTCAAATAGGTTTTCAGTATCTTGGTCTCTCTCTTCTTCTGGCATCCCCACAATTCTGATGTTGGTACACCTGAAGTTCCCCCAGAGGCTCCTTACACTAAAATCTTCACATTTTTTAATTCTTTTTTCTTTTCCAAAAAAGTGGAAATAATTTTTATAAGATTTTATTTGAGCCAAACAGACCACGATTGCTGGGAAGCAAGAGCTCAAATGCTCTGGAATAGGACAGTTGTTTTTTATTTATTTAAATACACTTAGAATTAATGAGAGAATGAATGTAAGATTATGCAAAGGTGAGAGAAAGCGAGATACAGGATGACCAACACGATAGTGTGTTCCCTAGAGGATGCTTACACCTTAGAGGGGTCTGGACGAGCATTGCTTCTGGCATGTCAGGGGGGATTGATCTAGATGGCCTGGGAGGGAATCCAGCAGCAGCAGAGAGAGCTGCCCAGTCAGGGAAGCCCTGTCCAGCAGTCCCCCACCTCTCTTGGAGTATAGCTGTCCCTCAACTCACCAACAAACACTCCCCATACAACCCTCAGCTGTTCTTTCTATTCGCTCTGGCTCAAAGCTCAGGACACGCCTGTCTATTCCGCCGCCATCTTTTCCTCCACTTTCTGCAGAAGTTTTGATACTTCACCCTACACAGGTATATTGTAATATTATTTAATTTTAAGTCTTTCAGACACTTTCAGAGTTTAAAAGAATACAGAAGTGAAGTCACATTTGCAGGAAATTACTATAAAATAGTTATAGTTGCAAAATATTTCTCTCATCATTCATTTCCATTTCACTTTTCTTTGCCTCTCTCATTTCTAAAATTGCTCTTTGAAATAAACATTGTGTCATTTTTTAAATTCTGACAGGTTCCTCTGATTTCACAAAATCAAACAGAGAGGACTTTTTGAATATACATGCTTCGAGGAGGGCCAGAAAGACAGTTAAGGAACTCAATTAGAGTTCAAGTTAAATAAATTGTCATGCAGCCACATGATGGAATGCTTTGTAGCCATTTAAAGTGAGAATATAGATCTATGTTAATAAACATGGAAACAGGTCCATAAAGTGGAGAAAACAAGTTACAAAACAGTATGTATACATTATTTCTGTAGGAAAATAAAAAAGCAGAGAAATGCAGAGAAAAAGGTATGTATGTCTAAACATCAAAACATGAGCAAATTTTGTGCTAGATAATGGGATTGGGATTATGAATGATTGCTATTTTCTTTTATATATTTAACTATATTTTTCTTAACTGTTTTCAAGGAACAAATGTTATTTTTTACTATCAAAAATCGTATTTTAAGTGTTCAATTTTTATCTTTCAATTACAGTCGACATATAGTATTAGTTTCAGGTGTACAACCTGGTAATTAGACATTTACATAACTTATAAAATAATCCCTCCGATATTTCTAGTAGCTACTTGACACCATACTAATTATTACTATATTATTGGCTATATTCCCTGTGATATATTTTACAGCCCCATGATTGTTCTGTAACTACCAATTTGTACTTTTTAATCCCTTCACTTTTTTATCCATCCTCTCCAACCCATCTCTCATCTGGCAATTATCAAAATGTGCTCTGTGTCTGTGAATCTGTTTCTGTTCTGCTTGTTCATGTATTTTGTTTTTTAGATTCCACATATAAGTGAAATCATATGGCATTTATCTTTTCCTGTCTGACTTATATCACTCAGCGCAATAACCCTCTAGATCCATCTATGTTGCTGCAGATGGCAAGATTTTATTGTTTTTATTACTGCCTATCATTTAGAATCAGAGGACAGATAACGAGCTTTCCAGACAAGAATAACTACAGAGTTCATCACCATCAAACTAATATCATAAGAAATTTGAAAGTGTCTTCTTCAAGAAAAAGAATATTGTAGTAAAATATAGAAATGTTTAAAATGCTTAAAGAATATCTAAAAACGTTAGGAAGGTTTTGAAATGTTTCCTTGAAACTTAAAGTGTGATATTAAGGACACATTCCCCACTGCCCTGAAGCATATGTACCCCAGAGATAAGGATTTGAACTTCAATTACTGACTTAGAGTGACTTGCCAAGATAACCATCTGTGTGAGTGATGTACTCTCTCTAGATAACCACATGTAGCCCCTCACCCTGTTTGAGATTAACATGTGTGCATTGACGTAATTCATTGATAGCCACCTGAACTGCTGCGAGTACTGAAAAGGCTTTAAAAATAGATCCTGACCAGTGGTATTGCCTGTCAAGACAGCCACAAAGGCATGTCCTTTGTCAGTCCGGCAAGCGATGCCACCCCATGCTCATCTCCCTGCCAGACGACAGAAGAATGGCTCGAACCTCCTGATAGAGACACTACTGAGCTCTCAGTTGAAGAACGCCGGCTCCTGCATCCGGACCAGCCCAGCTCAGCTTCAGGACCCCAGAGGACAGCACCACCAGCATCTCCATTAAGCCTGTACCCACAACATCAGGAACTTGTGTGGGTAATAAAGTGCTGTGTGATCTGCAACTGCATATGTTTCGTGTGGTGTAATTCCTCCGGCAGTTAATTGAATTATTTGGCTTTCGCTTAAAATTTAAATGAAAGCTTCTGGTCTTTTTGGTCCTAAGCCTGCCGTTGGTCCTGCTTGCATAGAGTAGCCTCTTTGCTAGCAACTACTTGAATGTCCCAACTCTTGCACGGTTAAAGTTTATCTCAAGGGAAGCCTTAAATAAACACCCCAGATCTTTCCCAGGGTCTTCTTGGGACAAAGAAGAAGAAAGATAAAAATATGAATAATAAAATGGCATTAAATAAATATCTATCAACAATTAATTTAAATGCAAATAGATTAAATGCTTCAATCAAAAGACATATGGTGACTGAATGTGTAACAGTGGGAAATTGTAACCCACCCTACCATTCTTTTGACATTGTTTCAGTAAATGCTGACTCTGACAAATATATAAATTGTAGATAAGCAGCATGTTTGTAGAAGAATACTAAGAACTAATTTCAGAAGATGCAGCCCAACCTTCAGTCATTCCAGTTCCAGGAGATTTACTGACCTTCAACCATAGAATCAGGGTCATGAAGACCAGAATGATGCACACCAGACCATCACTTGACCAGTTTCAAGATCCTCATCAAAATGAACTATGCTGGCCTGTATGTAGAGAACTTTTCAACCACCCTCCTCTTGATTTCTTTGTTCTGCTTTCCCTCTCCTTCCTTATAAAAACCTCTGCTTCCACTGAGATGATGAGATGGGCTTTGTGACAAGCGTCCATCTTCTCAAGGTGCCTGCATTTGAATAAACCTCTTTCCTTTTTCACCAGCATCTGTTTCACAAATTTGTTTTTTCTCTTGGCAGGCAGTCACACTTGGGTTCCAGTTACAAATGGGTAACAAAACAAGATCCTTACATATGGTGTCTACAAGAGACTCACTTTGGATCAATAGACACACAGAGACTGGGAGTAAAGGATGGAAAAAGATATTTCATGAAAATGGAAATTGCCCATGCACCAACAAGCAGGACACAGCCAGTCAATGTTTTCTCTCTCTCTCTCTCTCTCTCTCTCTCTCTCTCTCTCTCTCTCTCTCTCCTCCCCCTTCCTCTCTCTAGAAAGTCAATAAAAACCTATTTTTTAAAAAAAGAATTAGAAAATGGTCATGAAAAAAAAAGAAGCTATAGTAGCAATACTTATGTTTGACAAATAGACTTTAAAATAAACACTATAACAAAAGACAAGAAAGAACCTAGCAATTCCACTTCTGCGTATTTATCCAAAGAAACCCAAAGCACCACTTAAAAGACATAGACATTAAGAAGAAGAAGTAGACAGAATCCGAGATGGCGGGATAGGTAAACACCTACACTGCTGCCTCACACAACAATTTCAAAACTGCAACTAAAAGACAGAACGGACATCTTCCAGAACCACAGGAAAGCTGGCTGAGTGGAAGTTCTACAACTAGAAGGAAAGAGAGGGGCTCACAGAAACCCAGAGGAGCTGCATAAAGCTGAGGTACGGAGACGCATGCGCTGAGAGAGCGGGTGCCCGAGTACCTGGCTGGCTTTTTCTGGCAAGAGGGAAACGGAGACTCCGAACGGCATTGAACCCCTTATCTTACGACACTAAACCCCCCAGATCCAGCCGAAACTCATACGGGGGGGAGTTTGGACTGTGAAAAGGGAGAGGTGCACGGAAATTGAGGGGAGTCGCAAAAGATCAGAGGTCTAGTGGCGCGCACAGCACTGCGCGGAGGACAGATTGCTGATTGTGCCACTGACTTTGGCGAGTGGGCGGGAGACGGATCCTCCCAACTGTGCCACTTCTGACTCCACTAAGCCCCTGTTTCGGGAGAAACCCTGGGGACCTAGACTCATGTGGTCCTGGTGTGCAGGGGAGCTAGAAAGGCAGCTGTCTAGAGGCACTGCAGTTGCGCGCGCACAAGGACTGCTCCAGCCATTACCCAGCCACGTGAGACTCAGGGGCCGTGGAAGGCGGCCGGACTGGAAGGCAAGGCGGTCCCTTAAGCCCTGAGACTCCACCCATCCCAAGCTCAACAGAGGCTTCTTTGGTTTTGCAAGTCTGGTATCATAAGGCTGAATCCAACACAGAAGTTCTCCCAGCATAGTGAAAATGCCGAGACAAGGGAAGGGATCACAAACAAAAGAAATGGAGGAAAAAACAACAACTGGATATAGAGTTCAAAACCACGCTTATAAGGTTTTTCAAGAATATGCTAGAAAAGTTGGATAAACTTAGCGAGAGCCAAGAGGAGATGAAAAAGGACCAACTAGAGATGCAAAAGATCCAACTAGAGATGGAAAAGGTCCAACTAAAGATGAAAAAGGACCAACTAGAAATTAAACATACACTGACTAAAATAAAAAATATTATACAGAGTCCTAACAGCAGACTAGAGAAAGGCAAGAATCAAGTCAAAAATTTGAAATATAAAGAAGCAGAAAACACTCAACTGTAAAAGCAAGAAGAGAAAAGAATCCAAAAATGTGAACATAATGTAAGGAGCCTCTGGGACAGCTTCAAGCATACCAACATCAGAATTGTGGGGGTGGAAGAAGAAGAGAGAGAGCAAGATACTGAAAACCTATTTAAAGAAATAATGACTGAAAACTTCCCACATCTGGTAAAAGAAATAGACTTACAAGTCCAGGAAGCACACAGAACCCCATATAAAAGGAATTCAAAAAGGACTACACCAAGACACATCATAATTAAAATACCAAGAGCAAAAGACAAAGAAAGAATATTAAAAGCAGCAAGAGAAAAACAGTTCATTACCTACAAGGGAGCACCCATATGACTGTCAGCTGATTTCTCAACAGAAACGTTGCAGGCCAGATGGGAATGGCAAGAAATATTCAACGTGATGAATAGCAAGAACCTACAACCAAGAATACTCTATCCAGCAAAGCTATCATTCAGAATTGAAGGGCAGATAAAGAGCTTCACAGATAAGAAAAAGCTAAAGGAGTTCATCAATTCCAAACCAGTATTATATGAAATGCTGAAAGGTACCCTTTCAGAAGCGGAAGAAGAAAAAGGTAAAAGCCAAAAAATTATGAACAACAAATACATATCTATCAACAAATGAATCTAAAAATTAAGTCAATTAAAAATTTGATCAACAGAATAAACTGGTGAATATAATAGAATCAGGAGCACAGAAAGAGAGTGGACTGATAATTCTCAGGGGGAAAGGGGTGAGGCGTGTACAGGGAGAGACTGGACAAAAATCATACACCTATGGATGAGATCAATGGGAGGGAGCTAAGGGCAGAGGAAAGGGTGGGAGCTGGGTGGAGGGGTGCTATGGAGAGGAAAAAAGAGAAACAAATGTAATAATTTGAATAATAAAGATTTAATTAAAAAAAAAGAAGAAGTAGAAGAAGGAGAAGGAGGTGGAAGAGGAGGAGGAGAGGGAGGGGGAGGGGGAGGATGGAGGAGAAGAAGAAGAAAGAAAAAACATACATATTCATATGTTCATTGCAGCGTTATTTGCAATAGCCACAATTTGGAAGCAACCTAAGTGTCCATCAGCAGATGAACAGATAAAGAAGAAGTGGTACACATATACAAGTGGTACAACTGTACAAGGTGTAATAGTTCTTTACACCTTCATCAGCAGTTATTATCCTGGGGAGAAGTTCAACAGCTAGCTGGGAACAAGGCCTTGAGGAAAGATAGAAATTGAAAGGGGAAATAAAGGAATACCAAAAAACATATATGAATTATATTTCAACTAGATGAATACATTTCAGGGATCTATTTACATTTCTGCCTCCCCTAAGAGGGTGCGCTTTTCTAAAGATCAGGTACAATGTCTCATTCTTTTTTTTTTTTTAATCCTCACATGAGGATATTTTTCCATTGATTTTTTTAGAGAGAGTGGAAGAGAGAGGGAAAGACAGAGAGAAATATCATTGTGAGAGAAACACATTGATTGGTTGCCTCTTGCACGAACCCTGACCAGGCCCAGGGCTAGAGTGGAGCCTGCAACCGAAGTACATGCCCCTGACCGGAATGGAACTAGGACCTGTCAGTCCATAGGCCAAAGCTCTATCCATTAAGCCAAACTGGCTGGGCACTCATCCATTTTTATAACTCAGTATTTGGTACCATGCCTAATACATCATAGGTGCTTAATACGGACTTGTTGGAGGGTTAATATATGAATGTATGCTAGCCAATTGAGAAGCCCTATTTTAGAGGAAGAGGGGAAGAGGGAGAAAATGAGAGATATCTGTAATAGTATCAATAATAAAAAAGGTTTTTTTAAAAAAAGAACCACTATTTTTCTAGATCTAGATATAATCACTTTATCCTGTCCTGGTGTAGTTTATTTTATTTTTCTCTAACTAATGTGGAAAGTTAGCAGCCTCTTTTTATGTGTGAACTGAACTATCTTTGAGTTCTTAGATATGTTACTTATACACTAGTGAAGGCATTTCTGCTTACATATTATCTTATGTTTTCTTCTTTCCATCACTGGGAACATATTTCTCCTTAAGAAACTTGTTCTTGACTTTTGTAATAACTTAAAATGAAGAGTGGTTGCCACATAGTTAAAAAATTTCAAATTTCTCAAGACCACATTGCACCATTTTCCCTTTCTCACCTCCACATTTATATTTCTCTAGATGTTATCTTGCAATATTTTTCCCATCTCATAGACATGTGATTAGATTTTCTGTGCCAAGATTGGCAATGTCCTTTGGAAAAACACAACCTGCTCATGTGTTAGGTTTGAGGTGAGCCTTGTGATCTAAAATATAAAGCAAAACAGAATGGAAGGAGAGAGAAACCAAGATGGTGGCATAGGTGAACACCTAAATTGCTGCCTCACACAACAATTTCAAAACTACAGCTAAAAGACAGAACAGACATCATCCAGAACCACAGGAAAGCTGGCTGAGTGGAAATTCTACAACTAGAAGGAAAGAGAGAGGCAGAAAGAGACTCAGATGAGCTGCAAAAGGCTGAGATATGAAGACATACCCGTGGAGAGAATGGGCGCCTGAGTGCTTGGCTGGCTTTATCTAGCAGGAGGGAAACAAAAGCTCCCAACTGCACTGAACCCCAGATCTGACTGCACTGAACCCCAGTTCCGGGCAAGACCCTGGGGACCCAGACTCATACAGGGGGAGTCTGAACTGTCGGGAAAAGAGAGGACTGCATGGAAACTCAGGGGACCTGCAAAAGGCAGAGGTCTGGAGGCACAGAGAGGTGCACAGAGAGGACTGCAGCAATTACTGAGGGACACTGAGACCCAGGGGCCTCATAGGACATGGCTGACAGGAAGCCAAGGCTGTCTGCTCAACCCTGAGACTCTGCCCCATCCAAGCCGAGCACAGAGGCTTTTGCAATTTTGCAAATCTTGTCTCATAAGGCTATCTCCAGCACAGAAGTTCTCTCGGCATAGACAGAACTGATCCTCACAGCCAATTGGCCTGGAGGTCAATTCCTTCCAGTGATACTAACAACAATCAAGACTTAACTACAACAAGGCTGTACACACAGTCCACAAAGGAATGCAACAAGAGTGTCCACCTCAGATAACACTGGGCCATGTAGGACACCTAGTACACAAAGCTACTCTAACAACTCAAGGAAGCAGCAAAAATGTGGAGATAAAAAACAGATCACAAACAAAAGAAATGGAGGAAAATAAATGACTAGATGTAGAGTTCAAAACTACAGGTATAAGGTTTTTTAAGAATTTCCTAGAAGATTTAGCGAGACCCAAGAGGAGATGAAAAAGGACCAACTGGAAATTAAACATACACTGACTGAAATTAAAAATATTATACAGAGACCTAACAGCAGACTAGAGGAATGCAAGAATCAAGTCAAAGATTTGAAATACAAAGAAGCAGAAAACACTCCACTGGAAAAGCAAAAAGAAAAAAGAATTAAAAAATTGAAAGATAGTATAAGGAGCCTCTGGGACAACTTCAAGGGTACCAATAGCAGAATTATGGGGATGCCAGAAGAAGAGAGAGAGCAAGAAAACCTATATGAAGAAATAATGACTGAAAACTTCCCCCACCTGATAAAAGAAATAGACTTACAAGTACAGGAAGTGCACAGAACCCCAAACAAAAGGAATCCAAAGAGGACTACACCAAGACACATCATAATTAAAATACCAAGAGCAGGGAGAATCCAAGATGGTGCCATAGGTAAACACCAACACTGCTGCCTCGCACAACAATTTCAAAACTACAACTAAAAGACAGAACGGACATCATCCAGAACCACAGGAAAGCTGTAAGTTCTACAGCTAGAAGGAAAGAGAGGGGCTCACAGAAACCCAGAAGAGCTGCAAAAAGCTGAGGTATGGAGACGTGCGCTGAGAGAGCAGGTGCCGGAGTACCTGGCTGGCTTTCTCTGGTGGGAGAGAAATGGAGTCTCCCAATGGCATTGAACCCCTTATCTTACGACACCAAACCCCAGATCCAGCCGAAACTCATACGGGGGGGAGTTTGGACTGTGAAAAGGGAGAGGTGCACGGAAATTTAGGGGAGTCGCAAAAGATCAGAGGCTAGTGGCGTCCACGGCACTGCGCGGAGGACAGATTGCTGATTGTGTCGCTGACTTTCGCGAGCGGGCGGGAGACGGACCCTCCCAACTGTGCCACTTCTGACTCCACTAAGCCCCTGTTTCGGGA
>JAAGEH010002418.1:0-44893 GCA_011751065.1 Lasiurus cinereus | reverse complement strand
GAGAGAGAGAGAGAGAGAGAGAGAGAGAGAGAGAGAGAGAGAGAGAGAGGGAGAGAGAGAAATATCAATGATGAGAGAGAATCGATTGATTGATTGGCTGCCTCATGCATGCCCCACACTGGGGATTGAGTCCCCAACCTGGGCATGTGCCCTGACCGGGAATCGAACAATAACCTCTGGGTTCATATGTTGATGTTCAAACACTGAGCAACACCAGCCAGGCTCAATAATGGATTTAAAAAAATAAAATGAATAAATATATAAAAACCTTTTAAAGACAGAAGCTCTGAGCAGCACAGATAATAAACTTGTCCTAATTGATATACATAGAATCCTGTGCTAAATAACATTAGAATATATGTCCTTTTTCAACTATACCTGAAACCTTTACAAAAATTGACCATGGCTACATCATAAGTCAAACAACAAAAAATTTCTCATCTTATATAGAAATACAGAGCACTAAGAATAGCCACGTTAAACTTGAAGAACAACAAAGCTGGAGGGCTTAAACAGCCAGATTGTACGAATTATTATAAAGCTATAATAATTAAGTCAGTGTGGTTTTAATGCAAGAATAAGCCAGTAAACCACTTGAACAGAATACACAGTCCGAAAAATAGACAAATACATAAATTATCATTCAATTTAAGGGTGACACCTCCCTTTCCTAAAATCCCAACCACATTCCATTGTTTTTGAAAGCTTATTGCAGATGTGAAAGATCTGGAAGAGCAAAAAGCTATTGAGAATTAGGGAGATGGAGATATACAGTAAGTGGAAAACAGGGGTAGTCACCTGCCACTCGTAGATAAGAACAAGGCCAACTGATCGATTTAGTGTGGGTACAAGTTGAACAGATTCCACATAAAAAGAGTAACATGAAGGCCCATTGGAAGGTAGGAAAATGGGAAGAAATGGCAACTGCATGAGGAGATAATGCCCCACACTAGAGGCTAGACATCTTAGGCTGAGAGATGACTGTGGAGGCCCTGGTACTATTACAATCCTTTCTGTTTCCCAACTTTATTGATACACCCAGATTGCAAAATGATTACCACAGTAGAGTTAGTTAACATCTCCACTGCCTCACATAATTACCATTTCTTTTTTCATGATAAGAACATTTAAGATCTACTCTTAGCAACTTCCCAGTACATTACACAGTATTGCTGGACATCATCCCCCAGAACTTATTAATCTTGTAACTGGAGGTTTGTACCCATTGACCAACATGTCTCCACCTCTCCTGCCCACCCTTGAATCTCATAAATATAAACAACAGAATGGTGACAATGCTTTCTTTCAGTAACTTAAACTTAGGTTTCCAAATGTTTGCCAAGAGGGATGTGAAGCAGTTATTAAGTCATAGTTTTGCTCCTTAACACCTTCAAGTTAACAAAATTGATCTGAATTCTAAGAAGTTAAAAGCACGCTTTTTTTTTTTTGAAGGGGGTGACAATACAATGTCTTCTCAAGTGGTAACTTAGGTGATCTTTAAAGACAGCATTCAATTCTTCTGCCTGAATTATGCTGGCTAGCAGGAGTGTAAGTGATAACTGGTGCGAGAGCACTGAAGCATTCATGCATGTGCAATCAGATGAACACCCACAACCTGGAGAAATACAGGCCAGGGTTGAGTGCCAATAGTTTTTAAGCTAAGCTAACACTTGGAGCCATTATCTTATTAAGGAAAAACTAACGGTTCCTGAAGAAAAGCAAGACCAATGTTTTCAAGTCTATATTTTCAAACACATTTAAAAAAACCTAGCTTAAACAGAGTTATATACTATTCCCATCCTCTGTTGAAGGGCATTTAATCTTACTTTAAAATTTTGATTATCTTTTACTCTTGAAAGACACACCTGCAGCTTATTTAAGTAAATCTTAATAAATAAATCTTATCTTAACTTTAATATATGTTGTGTATTAAGACTTAAGTTAGTGGTAATTAAATTATTAGTTTTATCACTTATTTATAATGACTTAATTTAGCTAATTTGTTTAAATAAATAGCCAGATAGGACAACTAATTAATCCATGAAAAAGAACCAAAATTAAGAGCTTTGATTTCTATGAGTTATTTCTATTTCTAGTCAATGATTATAATATTAGTCTTTCCAAAAACATTTCCTTTTAAATTATCTACTTAAAACCACATCAGTTCTCCTTTTGTTACACAATTCTAGATTGCAATGTGACGTCAACTTCAGATTGAACCCATTTAGATATGGGGACACATTCTAATACTTATCCTGTGTCAATTCAGTTCATCTACCTTCAAAGTTGCCTAAAATGTATGAAATATTAGTGGTTCAAATACCTGAATCCTGAACAGTTCATATAGGGATACATAGGTGTTCACAGATGTGTATCACATAATTTAATGTAGAATCACATTTACCCCTTAAGGCTTTCTAAAATACTGTAAGGAGGTAAAGCTGAATCTTTGCCATCACACTTACTTTACAAGTTCTCCCATTATATGGAGAATGTGGAGTTATATGGATAACCCTCATGGCCACTGGGTTCTCAGTTTCCTCATTTACAAAATGTGGTTAATGATAATATCTGCCTCATGTCGTTGAGAAGAGTAATAGAAGGTTGCTTAATAACAGTAAGTGCTCGATAAATGTTAATTATTATACTATTGTTATCGTCATTTTTATTATGGCTGTTAGTGCTCAGCAATTTTTTAAAAGTTAGACAATTAGAAAAACGCTCTTTCTATTGGACACCTGGCTCATGCTCATTCATCATGTGTATTTTGAAATTTAGCCAGAGCTGTGATAAGTTATAGCTTCCTCCTCAGTGATCTTTAAGCTAGACTGCTACAATATTTTATTTTATTAACCTCCCTAAGAAAAATTCAACAAGGCTTTTCATGGGTGCAAAATGTTACAACTTGAATGTTACTTTCCAGAAAAATGACTCAATATATTTTACACTAGTTGAGAGACAATATTTTGGCCACCCTGTTGTAAAAGAGATTTAAAAACCCTTAATATTATGGTGTTTGTTATGGCTTTTGTTACCATAGCCTACCATTATTGGTAGGCTAATCTATTTTCAACTGATGTGTCACATAAAAGAAAAAAAGGAAGAAATAGCAGTCAAATAGAGAAATGTGGCTTCTAGTCATTATGTGTCTTTAGAAAATTTTCTCTTGTAGTAAGGAATAAACTGGTGTGCTGATGCCTGGTGATCATTTTAAAGTTCTGTAGCTCATAATTATGATTCATATATATCTATTTGTTGTTTTCTTTTAAGTTGTAATCAATTTCCAATGTGAGAGTTTCACTACTGAGGAGATGAATAACTTTTTGAATTTAGGGCTCTTTCTACGTAGTTATTTTTCATTCTGCAAGGTGGCAAAAAAAAATAAATTAAAAGGTATATTCCTGAATGGCTTTTAAAACGATTTTTTCATTTGGTTATAATAACACTGATGAGTAACAGACTGAATAGGTGCTTCAATGAAAAGTCCACATTGGAAACAGAGAAATCTCAGTTCTATCTTGATTTTGTATTTGTGTTGCACATCATGACGAGTCACCGGTTTAGACTGGTTCTGTGAACTTAAAAAAGAGGCTTAAAAATTATCTTAAGCTTCTCTGAAATACTCTACATCAGTGTTGCCTCCAGTGGATTCTCCTTCTT
This sequence comes from Lasiurus cinereus, assembly GCA_011751065.1. Lineage (NCBI taxonomy): Eukaryota > Metazoa > Chordata > Mammalia > Chiroptera > Vespertilionidae > Lasiurus > Lasiurus cinereus. The sequence goes on along the minus strand of JAAGEH010002418.1, from coordinate 41,233 downwards.
CCATATCAGAATCAATATTTCATTCCTTGCTCACATTAAGACAATGAAGAAACCACAGGCTATATGCAGAGTTAGGCAGTTGGAAGGATTCCAGCCCATCTCTTGCTTCCAGTGTGTTCCTTTTATCTTCTTCCTTTACTTACCTTTCCTTCAACAACTGTTGTTGAGCTCTGGTCATACATGAAGAAAAAGAACTCCGTGAAATATTATTATTGGGTCCTAACTGAAATTGTTTTTTCATTTGGAAGAAAACAGCCCATCCAGCCTGCAATATTTAAAATTATAAGCACCTATAACCTGGCCAGTATTCTCAGTGGTTGAGCTTTGACCTATGGACCAGGAGGTCAGGGTTCAATTCCCAGTCAGGACACTTGCCTGGGTTGCAGGCTCGATTCCCAGAAGGGGACATGCAAGAGGCAGTTGCTCAATGATTCTTTCATCATTGATGTTTCTAAATGATTCTTTCTCTCATCACTGATGTTTCTACCTCTTTCTCTCCTTTCCTCTTTGAAATCAATAAAAAATATATACATTTTTTTGAAATAAAACAAAAAACACCTATATGGCTTTCAAAGTCTTATTGGTGAAATTTGAGAGATCCAAAGAGCTTTGGTGTGCAGAACATTATTAGAGTGTTACATTTAACTGTAAAGTGTTAAAAATATTTATCAATACAAAGCAAGTTTTCATTGATTCATTTCAAACTAGTGGCCTGAAATTTAAACACTTTGCTGGTGTTCCAAAAACTGGGACTTTTACTGCTTACCTATAAATATTTTATGGACAAGGAATTTTAAACAAGCCTGACAGCCATTTTTCCGGGCTCATGCTGAACCACCTTTGAATGGTAGGCTCATTGTGAAAAACATTCATTCCATTCGTTCCCTCACTCACTCACTCTTACATCAGACATCTCAGGGAACACCCTTTCTGCCAGGTATGGTGTTTGAACACACACAGTTGAAGACAGGGTATTAGAGAGCTGAGGTTGTCTCTCTACCTTACTTAGTGATAATTCAATATCTACAGTCCACAGTAACACGGATCACGGACACAACAGCCCGTTTCACCAAGATTAAACCAACATCTGGACTCTGAAATAGTCATCATCTTTCTCTGGACCAGAGGTAGAGGTCCTCAAATTATACATGTTATTAAGGAATAAACGTTAGGTTAAACAAAAAACAAAAACAAAAAAAATCTGTTACTTGGAAACCAAATAGAACCTTGACCTTCGCTGTCTCCTTGAAGTGGAAACGGGGCCAGGTGGGCCCATTTGGGGAAAGGCGGCCGCTTGGAATACCCTCTCCGGTAACTGCCTGCAGGGAACGAGATCCCGCCTGCTCATTAGGCTTATCGACCAGCAACGGTCCTGGTTCCTCACGTGGGAAGGAAGAGAGGGGCCTCAGTGTACCCCAGTCTATCCAGTTTTCCGAGCTTTCCCCTGAAGCTCAGTCCACTACCCACCCACTTGGTGAAGAAGAAAAGTTTCAACTGAATCTCCTACCTCCGCAGCTGCGGCTCAGCCCGAGGGGGCCCCCCCGGAAGCTCGGGACTCCTCCCAGCTGAGCATCTATCTGCCCACTCGCGGGTCCAAACGTCCCAATCCGCGGCCACCGTGGTCAGGGTGCTCCGGAAGGGGTGGGGGTGAGGGTGGGGGTGGGGGGCCCAGGTTCCAAAGGTCACATTCCAAGCTCTGCCCCTTCCAGTGAGGCCCCACCCACTAGTTCTGTCACTAGCAGTCCTCTGACTATTCTCTGTCGTGGCTCCTGTTTTTTTGTTGTTTAATTGTAAAACAAAGTTTTAGTCTTCCTTTCAGATTCTAAAAGTAATGTTATTGTTGGCCCTGGCCGATTAGCTCAGCTGGTTAGAGCATCCTCCCAATAAGCTAAGGTTGCTGTTCTTCTATCCAGGGTCAGGGAACATAAGAGACTCAACTAATGAATGTCTAAATAAGTGAAACAACAAATTGATGTTTGCATGTATTTTAAAGAGGAAGACTAAACATTGAGTGTATATGTTTGCAGCCTTTTTACTATGAATGAAAAAAAAAAAATAGATTGTCCCTCTTGTCTGCCTCTTTCATACACATAAATGCACAGGTCTGAGTTACATAAATAGACTTTATAAAGCTTTATATATCGTTTCTTTTTTGAAGAAAAGTTTTTAAAAATTTATTTTTACTCTGAAATATACAAATGTAGCAATTAAAATCCTGTTTGTGTTTATTAAAGCAATTGGCCATGTATCTTCCACACAATTTAAATAGAACTTTATGAATACACCTGAAGCAACTCTACATACCTCCAAGTATTGCATCTTCCTAACCAGTATTATGAATTGTATGACACATTCACTTGCTTTTCTTTATAGTTTAACAAATCATATATGTATTAATTTTTATTGAAATATAGCACACAAACAGAAAAATGAAGTAAGCTGTGTGTTCAATGAATTATCATAAAGGAACCCAGTAGGGTAATCACCACCCAAATGAAAGAAATAAAACATCCTAGAAGGCCCTTCTAATTACTACTCCTTCTCTAGGTCCCAAAGGTAATGACCATAGTTTAATTTTATTTATTTTTGAACTTAATAAAAATAACCCAGTTAGGTTTTACTGCTCTAAACTATAAATTATAGTTATCTTTTACAAAGTACACTCAATAGTGACTATTTAAATTGTAAGCCTACCTCACAAAACTATATAGGGTTCATTTTGCTTGCCACTGTGAAGGTAAGGTTAGGTAGGTGGGAGGAAAGAGATCAACCAAAGAACTTACATGCATATATGCATAACCCATGGACACAGACAATAAGGTGGAGAAGGTTTGGGGGAGAGGGAAGGGAAGGTGAGGGAACAGGCTAAAAGAGGTCAATAGGAGTAAAAAAAGGACATATCTAATACTTTCAACAATAAATTTTTTAAAAATATATTTTATTGATTTTTTACAGAGAGGAAGGGAGAGGGATAGAGAGTTAGAAACATCGATGGGAGAGAGACACATCGATCAGCCGCCTCCTGCACCTCCCCTCCTGGGGATATGCCCGCAACGAAGGTACATGCCCTTGAGGAATCGAACCTGGGACCCTTCAGAGCCCAGGCCAACGCTCTATCCCCTGAGCCAAACCGGTTTCGGCAACAATAAAAATTTTTTAAATAAATAAAGTGGAAGAGGATGACAGAGAAGGAAGTCAAGGTTAGAGAAACTTGAAGGTGTTATGCTACAGACTTTGAATATTCAGGGTGAGTCTATGAATCAAACAAGGAATGCAATCAGCCTCTCTGAAAAGAACAAAGAAACTAAATTTCCCTTAAAGCTTCCAGAAGGAAGGCAGCCCTTATGATTCCATGGTTTTAACTCAGAGTCTTATGTCAGACTTCTGACCTCTGGAACTGAAAGATAAAAAATTTCTGTTGCCAAAACCGGTTTGGCTCAGAGTAGAGAGCGTCAGCCTGCGGACTGAAAGGTCCTGGGCTCGATTCCAGTCAAGGGCATGTATCCTGGTTGCAGGCACATCCCCTGTTGGGGACGTGCAGGAGGCGGCTGATCGATGTCTCTCTCTCATCGATGTTTCTAACTCTCTATTCCTCTCCCTTCCTCTCTGTAAAAAATCAAGAAAATATATTAACAAAAATTTCTGTTGTTTGAAGCAAAAAAAAAAATCTGAAAAATTATTTCATGTCTGCATATCCTATTGGGTGGATGTACCATAACTTTATTGACATATAGATTCTACTTTTTTTGCCAATTTCCCCCAAGTATTTATATTCCCACTTCTTATAAGTCCAATTTCTAAGTCAAAGATCACTAACGTTTTAATAGTCCAATGTCTTGCTGTCACATTGCTTTACTAAAAAATGATGCCAACTTACAGTCCTGCTAGTGGTGTGAGGTGGAATCTCATTTCAACTTCCCAACATCAAATGCTTTTTTCTTCTTTGTTAATTTGATAGGTGGGAAATATTTTTCCTCTGATGTTTACATTTGCATCCCCTTTATTACAAGTGAGGTTAATTACAGGTGTCTATTATTAATTTATATTTCTCTTATTATGACTTATTTATACATATTTCCCCAAGTCTCCTGAAGTTTTAACATTGGTTTCTCCATGAGTAGACAGCTTGCTCTGCCTGGGTCCCTTAGGTAAACACAGATGAGTGAATAGCGGTCCATAAGGCAACAACTGGTCTAAATCTTTAGGGTTCTTTCATACCTGCAGAAGCCTCTGCCCCTTCTAGAAGATGGCAGGATTGTGCTGGATAGTTTCAGTTTCATGACCTCCCTGCAGTAACTAAGTACGATAAGTCATGTTCTCTTACTTTCACATTACAGCTGAAGAAAATAAGATTGAACCCATAAATAATTTGTACAGGTTCCTGGATGGGGATTTGAACCTGTATCTTCCTACTTAGATTGCTACTTTTCATAGCCTTGAGCTGAAAGTTTTCCCTGTCATCACAGGTCAAGAAGTTGTGGTTTGCTATTCATGGAGTCTATATAATTGAGACTCAAGGGGGAGAATTTGCAAAATGGGGCAAAAGAGTAAGTAGTTGCTGAAGAGTGCAAAACACATGAGGTTGCCTCTCATACTCCATGAATACAGGCAAATAAGCCCCCTAAGGAGATGATGCCACCGTGCATGGCCATGCAGACTGTACGTGATACAATTCTAGAGGGGGCACCATCCCCAGCCATTATGAAGTGAGTGGCACCCTTTGGAATAGTGCAGAGCCACACCTGCATTGTTGTACACAATCTTTTCAATACTTATTTAATTTTTATAATCACAAGTGGTTTTCAAGCACAGGTCAGTGTAAACTCTTTCTGAATTTTGCTTTTATGTTATATTTGAAGCCTCTTTCTGAATTTTGCTTTTACTTGTCAAAACAATTGACACAAAAATTTGATGCATCAAGGATCATTGTTCCAGAAAACATAAAATAATATCAAAGAAAGGAAATGTAAAGCAAGATCATCCCTGTAGAAACAGAGTTAAAACAAGACCTCTCATGCACCCAAAGAGAGTAAGACGTTTTCATACAAGCAGCAGGCAAATGCAATACAGATTCTCTAACACCCGTTACCTGGTGAGTCAGTGAATAGGAAAAGACTCACATGGGCAAGGAAGTGACATGCAGTGAGCAATGAGTGTTTTTTGTAGAAGCCATTTTAAAGATCATCTTGTCTTGCAATTACCAATGCTGGTTACTTGGTTAAAATCACTCAGCATGAAGTTAGGAGGAAAGAACAGATACTGCTGAGGTGCTCTTGGGTTGGTGAAGATAGGAGCCGGGATAATCCAAGCTTCACTGTGTTTTGTTTTCGGTTAACCTGTTTGCCCTCACTCCACCTTATTCGTTAAATATATCACACACTTTAATATTTTATGCACCTCAGTCAAAAGGTATTAGGTTATTTATTTTCAAGGAAGCAGTGTGTTATAGTCCTAGAAAGAATGCAGGATTCAGAGCCAGAAGAGTGGACTTGGGAGCTTCATTAGCAACCAGCTAAATTTTCAAGCTTTGAATTAACTGATTACTAAGATAATTTTTTTTTTGCTTTAAAACTGTTTGTATATGTCCTACTTTAAAATGGATATTTTCTTTAATTATAATTTAAATATAAATTTTTTAAAAGAAATGTCAGAAGGCTTTTACATAAGCTAAAAGTTAAATAACCAGCACCATACATTCGTGCACACACACACATACTTATTTCTAATATTATCCTCATCATTCTTTTACATATCCTTTGAAGAATGACTATAATATTTGCATTAATAAATAAAATAATTTCTTATGGAGACCAAAGAGATGAATGGTCTCTTGCACATGCAGGACAATTTTATAATCAGTTGTCTTTAAAATTCTTTATCGGGAACTGGCCAAATATTTGGTACAAGAAATACAAGATACAAGAAATGTATTTCTTTCTTGTCCTTTGCAACAGACTTGGCAATTACCTTTTGCTAAAGTGCAAAAGCAATTATCTGCTTGCCCATGCAGACACTGATTGCTTAAAGTTTGTCCTTATCTTGAAGTTGTAGGAAAAGTAAATTAATGAGCAATTTTTACATCCTTGAGCAAATTCAAGCGCTATCCCTGTGGGTGCAGTCTGAGGCCTCCTTGTTACATTTGGGGTCTACACTTAGGTGCCGGTGTCCTATGGAGCCTCTAAAGACAGTTTTGCAAATTCCAGGTAGAGCTTTGTTTGGCCAATAGTATTAGTGTCCATTTGAAATTGGTCAAAGTTTAACTTTACATCCTTCTTGCCTTCTTTGGCATTTCTTTCCTATTCCCTAGCCCAGTTCCAGCAACCTCATTTGGGGTGATCAAGACTAAGATTTAGACACAAAACTCTTGTGGAGGAAAGGGGCCACATGCTGACCTGAGAAGTTCATCATGGAAAGCCTGCATGACAGTCTTGCAAACTCAAAGACCTAAAATAATCACAAAAGATGGTCTGAAATTAAACTTTAACTAAACACAGTAATGATGGGCAGTTACATCCTAGGCCAGTATCTTCACTGACATGGTCAACCTTTACCTTAACTAAGCCTCTGTCTGTTGCATCTATGATAACATGCCCTTGAAATGACTGGGTAACTTTCATCTTTTCTTTTTCTGGAGCCCCTTGGGCACAACCAAATTTGATGGGCACCAGGACAGATACCACAAATTCTTTCATTATCATATTAATTGTTCCTGCACTCATCTAAGTATGTGTTCATCATTTCACTTTTTATCCAATCCCAGGGGTTTTCCCAGCTTCGCTTTATTCCACCTCCTTAATCTGTGAATTTCATGTAACCCACCTATGTCCCTCCTTTGATGACAATATTTAAATACAAATGTAATCTGCCATTCTCCTGAGCATTATCTCAATTCCTGGCATATGTCAACAGTTTGGCTCAAATAAACTCACAAAAATTCCTTACAAGATTCAATGTTTCTTTTTTTGTTTGTTTGTTTGTTTGTTTGTTTTACATTAACACACTTAAAACAGCAAAGACAAGATTTGAATTTTCAAAGAAAATTCAGGAAGCAAAAAATATAAAAATAAAAATGCACACATTTACAGATCATTCATTTCTAAATATTATTTAAAGTTCATACATTCCCTTTTCTGTATCAACATAATTTGAAATGATCTTTTTAGATTTCTATTCTGAATCAGGTTTGAATGGGTAGGTCTTCTAGACCTGGGGAAATTATGCTGACTCTTATTTCTGAAGCATGGTAGCAAACATGTTTGGGTAAAAATTACTGTTTAATATTTTAACCATGCTGTTTGGCTTCTGTACTTATTTGCTTGCTAAAACAATAGAAAAGTTATTTTGATTTTTTGAACTTATGTATGCTATCCCAATCGATTGAATACTCCATTGATGGTGGTTTGAATATCCCATTTATTGTGATCTCACTGGTCATCGAAGCACATTCTTCTGGGAACCAGGACAGCTCAGTTGCTCTAAATTGTCTCAGTAGCTACAGATAATGCATTCCGGTTGACTCAGTGGTCCCAGAATCTGGACAGCACAATTATTCTAAATTGCCTCTGTGGCCCAGATAATGTGTTTTTTATTGATTCAGTGATCTGTAGACCCCAAACTATAGATAACTAACTTCCTCAATTTCGCTTCTGTAACTGCTTAGTGCAAACCAGTTTCCTCATTCCAAACCCAAAGATGTAATCGATACCTTTGTGATATTCTGCCAATATAAGCCAGCTGTGGCAAGCTTTTCAGTGCTGCGAGATCTGGAACTCTTTTGCTCCATAATTTGACTTCTTGAGGCATCCTTTATAAGATTTGGGGTACAATACAACATTTCCACTTCTACTCCTGGGTCTGCCTCTCTGGCATCCAGTCATTTTTTTTTTTAAAGCATCCTGGTCTTGTTGGTCCTATACTGCCCCTGTCATGTTTTCTCTGCTGATAGTGGGCAGTACTGTGTTTGTAAACTGGCTCTCAGAGAAACAAACACACAGTGATTAGAATCACTTGTCAATTTCTACATATAAATTTTCCTATGGTCACTGCATACAGCATTGGGAAGAGAGGTGGGTAATAGGCTCTAACACATCATATGTGCCCATCTTTATAGACAGCTTCTGAGTTTCCATCTTAGATGTTTCTATGCCATAATCCACTTCTGTCTGCTTTAATTCTGGTCCATTATGTTTACTAGTGGGCAGGATCTTCTTTATGCTTGGCTGGTTAATTCCAAGCTAGTTTCTCTGCACAGTCCACATGGTCACTGGACCCCTCTGAGTATGCACATTGCCTTTCTCTTGTGCCTGTTCCTATCACATCGTTGCAGTCACCAGCACAGTGCAAACTTGCTGTTTCTTCTTGTTCCAAAGCACATGGCTATTTGCTAAATTCCCACTTCCTGACTAAGGAAAGCTGCCTGTTTTCAGCCTAGTTGTAGGACAGGTAGGTTCTTCTTGTTCCAAAGCACATGGCTATTTGCTAAATTCCCACTTCCTAACTAAGGAAAGCTGCCTGTTTTCAGCCTACTTGTAGGACAGGTAGGAAAGACATGCATGATGTCTTTCTCTGCTTCGGGTATTATTTCCATTGATTTCTTAGATGACTGCATTATTTAGGAGCCTGGGAACAAGGAGGGGTTATCTTGAAAATCGTCTGCTTCAGATTTCTGGTAGTAAAATTACATTGATCATTAGGAAAACATGACATGGGTCATATAGATGGATGGTTTACCTGTGCTGGAGTAGAATGAGAGTTCATGGGGAGAGCAGGCCCAGGGTTTGACCTTACAGAGGCAGTTGTATTCAAGCATAAATAAGTTCACTGTGTTCCGATGTACATGTATCATTTCATGTTGATTGTTTTCCGATGTGCCTGTATATCTATAGGTAGCAGCTGTGCCACACAGAGCCCATTACTGGGATATAAAGCCTCCTGTGCAGTTCAGGAGAGAATCCATCAGGGTCTCCAGGGGCTTCTCTGTCTCCAGGGACATGTAGACACCTCCAGCTGCTAACTCCCTTTTCTTCTTGCTGTACCTCCATTTCCATATCTTTATTCCTGGGTTAGCCAGGGGTTTGCTTAGGATTATATTGCATGCAAATCAATTCGGAAGCTATTTACATGATTTTTCTTAGGATCTGTAACCAGACCCCATCCAACCAAGCTTAGCTAACTTTTGTTAGTGGCATCCTTACAAAGAATGACACTTTTAAAAATAAACTAAGACCTTTACAACACAAGGCTTGCAACTAACAACAACACTGACAAACTGGGACTTTTCCCAGCTCTGCTATCGCATTACCGTGTGTCCTTGTTTAAGCCACCGAATGCTTAAAGTTCTGTTCCCTCAAGAGAAAATGAGGAGGCTGGGCTTGAACTTGGACTTGGATAACTAAGTCTTCCCTGCTGCATCACTGAGTGGTAACTTTTATGATGGATGCTTTCAGGTAAGGAGATGAGGTAGTGATGAGAGTGGGTGAGATGTGGCTGCCTGGGAAATGGAAAGTGATTTCTGAGATGGTTTCTTCCTGGCTGCAACGTTCACAGAGAGCGTTGTCAGTTAGCAAATAAAAATGGAGGATGCCCAGTTGAATTTGAATTTTGAATCATCAATAAGTAACTTTTAGTATAAGTACATTCCAAAAATTGCATGGGACATAATTACACTAAAATGTATTCATTTTTTATCTAATATTCAAATTTAACTTGGTTTCCTGCACTTGATCTGGCAGCTCTGCATAATGGGGGGTAAAAACATCTTCTGTCCCAATAAGTTGTGCTGGACAAGTAGGGCAATTCAGCAAAAAGTAGAGCATCAAGCTTAGGAAGACAGGGGCTGGGTAGTTGTTTGGTATCTCTGTAGCATGTGGTGGGGAAGGTGTCATTTTTTCTTTTTTTGCCCAAGTTGTAATAGCACTTCATGATTTAAAAACACACACTAACAAACTGTGAGACACTCTCAAACTGACATGAGAAGTCACCAGGCTAATCTCTGAATAAACTTAAAGACTCTACAGAGAGTTGTAGATAGGAAAGGTCAATTATCAGAAGAGAAAGATGAAAAGAGAAAAAAAAAGGCTATTAGACTTTTTACTTCAAGCAGAAAACACTAAATTATGCCTAGCTTATAAATCGAGTTGAGTAACTTTGTAGTTTGTATCTTACAGTGGAGAAAGAAAATGGATAATGGAAGAATTTAAAAGTTTTAGTAATTATTAAGTAAGTGTAATATTTCATTAGGATGCTGTCCAGTGCATTTTTAATCTTCAGCTGCCTGCAAAAGATGATGGTCATGCATTTGTACAGATGATTATGGTAATGCTCTCTTTTATTAATCTCATGGACATTTAGTAGATAAGGTCTGCCACGCGCCCATAGATTTCGACCACTGGCATTGCTCTTGTCACCCCCACTGGTTGGGAGGCCTCATTACTGATGGCAGTGAGAGATGCCCCAGTTCCTGACCAGCCTGAGTATAATAGTCTTAAATCAAATACAGGTTCCATATACTCTCAGTCTGCCCCACATACTGACAGGTGATCACACGTTCAGGTTCTCTGTTTTAAAATGGACACAGTCCTTCTAGTGAATCCAGAAAGGAAAGTAGCATGTGTTGTATATATTGTATGACTGGACATTTTTAAAGGCAGATTGTTTTTAGTAAACTGTAGCTTTTGATAGTTGATGGATTTGTCATGGTTCTCTTTGATTAAAGGAAATCCACTGCCATGTTCACAATAAAATAAAATAAAATAAAGTGGATATAGTACTTATTTTTTGTCTAAGGAGGACAAACATTTTGCCTTCTCTTTTATGTTTCTTTGAAAATTAATTATGTATAAAGTGCAAACACATGTACCACAAATGCCTATCTATGAGATGGCTTCATTATGCATTCATTCAAAACTGTTTCCATAGCACTTACTCTGGCCTTGTCTTGACACTAATAGGAGAAATAAAACAAGTGAGCAGAAAATCATGATGCAGTGTTAAATGGGTAAAGCACAGGTTATTGAGAAACTGCTATGGAGGTCAACTGCCCCACAACAAGGAGGGTAGCAGGAAGGTCTTCTGCAGGTGATACCTGCCAAATTAAGATTGGTGAAATTGGAGGGAAGGGAAGACGGCAGGCTGAGTAGGCAGACACGAGCATCCTAGACAGTGGTATCCACATGTGCTAAGACTTGAGAAAGAGAACATGACACTTATAGAGCATTTTAAGGAGTTCAGTTTGATGGGATAGTGGATGCAGTAGCAGTGGCAAGGCGGGGGGAGAAGGGGAGGCATGTAGGGCTGAGCAGTGGATGTGGGAGCCATAAATTGGAATTGGAGTCAAGCTGAATAGTAGTATGATTTTCTCCATGAGAACTCAGAAATGCCGATAAGAGGCTAAGGAAGCAGGCAGAGAAACTTATTCAAGGTGGGGGTTTGGCAGGCAGTGTGAGGAATTGCAAAGCTCCTGGACAGAGAGGCAGAACTGAGGGATATGGGGACAAGGAGCTTCACATCTTCAAATGAAGAAATGAAGACTCATGAGCAATTGAGGATGGAGGATTGAAGGACATAGAGAGGAACTTCACAACTACAAAGGAAATGTCCACATAGGAATTTAGTTTTCAAAGACAGGTGCTCTCCAAGACTTCCTTATGAAATTTGTAAAACTAGAAATAAACTAATTACAGACTGTAACAATTGACCAGTCATGTTTGAAACACTACATGACTGTCAAAAAATGATTGAATAGAGCACTTCCGGGGCCAGATACAGTCACAATGAAGTTCAACCCCTTCATGACCTCATAGTGCAGCAAAAACTGCAAATGCCATTTCGATGCCCCTTCGCCAGTGCACTGGAAGATCACATTGTTCCCTCTCTAGGGAGCTGCGGTAGAAGTACTATAATTTCCACTCCATGGCCAACGGCAAGGGAGACGAGGTACAGATGGTTCAAGATAAGGTCAGGAAGTCGGCAAGGTAGCCCTGGTGTACAGATATGTCATCTACATTGGGCAGGTGCAGCATGAGCAGGCTAACCACACAACTGTCCACCTGGGCAGTCACCACAGCAAGGTGGTTATTTAGCACCAGGATCAATTGGACAAAGATCGGAAAAAATTCTTGACCACAAAGCAAAATCTCAACAAGTTGGAAAAGTAAGGTTATATAGAGAAGAACTTATTGAGAAAATGGAAGAATAAATATAACCTCATAGGTGACCACTATTTAACTACATTTTTTAGCTTGATGTGTATTCCTTTGAAACTTTTCAAGATTCTCTGGAATACTTTGTTTCCTTCCTGTTTTGTTGTTGATATGGGGCTTTGTACAGTTATTTTTGCTATTTTTATTAACTTTATGAATAAAACTTGGAAATGTTTCTTTAAAAAACAGTGGGATGTTACATGAAAATGAAAGTTGCTATAATGTGAATGGGAATTTATGGTACACAAACATGTTTTGGTTAGAGATAGGTGTAGCACTTTCCCAATAAAGGGACACATATTACAAGCAATAGGAAATGAATTTTTAAAATTGCTACAAGGTAACTATTAAAAGTTAGCAAACAAATTATAATTGTTCATATGCAATATATAAAGTCCATTATCACTTAAAAACTTAAATTATAAGCATAAATATTTATTAAGACCAGTGGAGTTGTAGAAAAATAGGGTTATATATGGTACATGAAAAATAGATATATTGATAATATTCAAGTATGTGATATTAATAACAATCCACTTATGAAACAGTTTCACTAATGTTAACATTTTGATATTTCAGGTTAGAAGCAAGTGGTTTTGGAAATAACACATATGAGGTAGGGAACATTTGTTGGATCCTCTAGAATCTATAAAATACTACTATTAGATTTCTCAGTATAAAAACAGTATAGACATTTTAGTTGGAGTGTGTAGTTATTCTCATTAAAATGGATTTTAAATCAGAACAATACTGGAGACTGAAGTTGCTTAAATATAATAGCATCATTAGAATAAGTCACTCAGATTATAGTGGACTGCTTTTTTACTGTTTCACTTAATTTTTCTGAATATTGCAAAAAGGTTGCTTTTCATACATTTAGATTATCTCCAAGATAAAAAGTGAAAATATATCTGGGCAATCATTCACCATATGAATACAAATCTGGCTGAACTATATTTTAATTCAAATTGCTGTTTAATACCACTTGGAGTTCCATGTTTAAAAATGAGTACTGTTCATATTAGGCAACTTTGTTTCATAAATATCTTAGTGATTCTAGTGTTGAACTCCATTAACATTAATGAGAGCCCTACAAATATATCCAGGAGCCCAGAAATTATCTTTAAGCAGTTTAGCAAAATAAAAATCGAATGTAGAAGTTGGGCACATGCCAGTGGTTGCTGCCTTATTCTGTGAGTAGTGCTGCAAAACCTTTTAACTTCCCCCAACACTCCTGTTCTTCTGTGATGTGTCTTCTATTTTACACTGCCCATAATCTGTTCATATTAGCAAATTCCTGGGATATGCAAAGGGGCACTATCTTTTGGAGGCCACCCATAAATGGCTAATAAAGAAAGGAAGATTTTATGTTCTTCCATAAGCCTTTGTCCGTATCTGGCAATAGAGGAGTATGTATACATAGATATAGACACCTTCGCATTTTAGTTGAGTGTAGAAAAGGGAGGAGGTTGATAGAAGAAGAGAAGGCATTTGAATATTCACAGTAAGAGCAAGTATGGCTGAGAAATAAAAAAGGTAAGATATGAAATCTAGTTTGGTCTGACTTACAGTTTTGCTTAGTGCTAGCTCCTATTCTTTTCTGCATTAGAGAAAGCAATATAAAACTTTGAGGCCAAAGATTTCTTAATATGTATGCAGGCTTTAGAATTTACAAAGGATTTTTACATACAATAACTCTATTGGACTGTATTGTAACCTAAATTACAGATAAAGACCTTGAAACTCATTTACAATAGCCAAGACATTGAAACAACCTAAATTTCCATCAATGGATGAATGAACAATGAAAATGTGGTATCTGTATACAAAGGAATATGATTCAGCCATAAAAATTAATAAAATCTTGCTATTGCAAGAATATGGATGTACTTTGAAGGTATTATGCTAAGTGAAATAAGTCAAAGACAAATACTCTATGACTTCACATATGTGGAATCTAACAAAATAAAACAAAAACCTAAACAAACAACAACAACAAAACAGCTCATAAATGTAGAAAAGAGATTGATGGATGCCTGAAGTCTGTGGTAGGGGGGTGGGTGAAATGGGTGAAGGAGGTCAAAAGGTACAGATTTTAAGTATTTCAAGTTACAAAATGCATAAGTCATGGGACATATGGTGACTATAGTTAATAATACTGCATCACATATTTGAAAGTGGCATGAGAGTGAATCATGAAAATTATCATCATGAGAAAAAAATTTGTAACTATGTTTGGTAATTGGACTTACAGTGATCATTTCAGTATTTATACTATTATTGAATCATTATGTTATATACCTGAAACTAATATAATGTTATATTAATTACACCTAAAAAGAAGACCTTAAACCTCAAACTAAGTGACTTATCCAGCTCTCATAGAACAATTCAGTCATTTGAACTCATTTTCTGATTTTAAAACTCTTTACATTACTTGATAATGTCCATTAAAATAAGTGGCCTTTCAAATACCTGTTTCAAAATTATAAATGTTAACTTTACTTAATTCTCCCTCCAAACATTCATTTGTTTTCCTTTCCTTTCAGCTCTCTATATTTAAGACTTCTATATCCTGAGATCAATGCCATCTAATTTAGCATAAAATTTTTGCAAGTACTTACCTTTGATTTAAAGAGAAAATAAAGAAACTTTTCAGTGAAACACGTAGAAATTTTTTTAAAAAAACCACTTTTTAAATTACACATGGGTTTAAAATTTTTATTCTAAATAAAAATTTTCTAGGGTGTAAAATCCATGTTTTATTCTTAGCCTTGCCATGAGTCATTCGCTGTCCTTAGACAACTCACTTAACACATTGTAACCTAGTAAGATTTCCCTTAAAAAAACAACAACAAAAAAAACCCACAAAAAACTAGATTGTGTTTGGAAAGAGAAAATTTTACTTTTCTTCATTGTGCTTTTCCTCTGTTTCCTTAAAGTATTTGAGATTCTGAGCATCTTACTATGACATCCTCAAGCACAATTTATAACAGAAGAAAGACGAAAAAGGTTCTAGACTTTGTGAAGTTCTCTTCAAAAGGAGTCTTTAAATTGAAGTTGGAATATGGCTACCCTATCATTTTTTTCCTATTGCCTTGCTTGGAGTCATCCTACAACAAGCTGACATGAAAACTACCCTTGCCCATGTCCTGGTGAGGCTATAACACTGGCTTACTTTGCAACAAAAGGAACTGGCTGACTAACATTTTAACCTGATCTTTGCTTCATAAGTGAGAATAGGATTATTATTTTTGTCTTTTTAAGATTAATAAGTTAGAATCCTCTATAGCTATTTTCTACTCATGTTCCATGTGTTTTATGACTAGCCCCTTCATTTTCCATCTCTTATCTTTAGGGATGTCTACATTTAGAAAATTAGGCATTTACAGTTGTGTAAACTAAGAACACAAAGATTATTCATTAAGCTTGATTTTCCTAAAGGTTTTTTTTTAATTCCATGTGAACTTTGCAGCATAGTCATCATTGATTTTTTTATTCATTATTGATTGTAATTGGTGTTTTAGTTTTGATACAAATTTTCCCTATATTTGAGTATTCAATCAACAATTTATTATGTTGAAATAAAAAAAGGCTTGTTAATATGTTGGGTAGATTATACATCAGATGGCTAATAGATTAAAGTAGATTTAATAATGAAAGTTTGATTTTATTTTTCTATAAGTCAATGTTTCAGATTTTTTTGAGTGACATCTCTATGCTATGTATACTTTGATTGATATAAATATTCTAGAAAACCAATTACTGCTTTTGAGATACTAATGATCTTGTTGACGAAATATTACATTTACATGAAATATCAGTGGGAGGTGACAGCAATATTCATAAAAGAACTATTGAAATAGTATGTGATTAACTGTCAGATAAGTGATATAAGTAATAAAACATCACTATGAGCTGGGAAGCAGAGAGACCTAGATAGAAGAAATGGGGTGAGTAGAAGGATTATGAGAATATTTGTTAAGAAGCTAGAAAAAGGAAAAGCCAAGCAGACATGTTAAATAACCTGAGTAAAGGCAGGGAAGTAGCAAGGAATAGATTAGTTTAAGGAGAAAATGCTTCCCAGGAAGAAGACAAAATAAGGTTGATCAAGTAGAATAGATCAGGAGAACAGAGGAGAGATTAGAAATCAAGAGCCAAAAAAAAAAAAGGGGGGGGGGCTTTATGGGAGAGGAGTTACATGATGAAAATATAACTTATAGAGGGAAAATAATTTTAAAGGCCCACAGAATAAAATAGAAGAGATTCATAAAGGAAAATTCAGTTAACTTATCCTATATAATGAAAGCCAAATATGCTAAGTGTTGATTATCTAGTTGGCTGTTCAACCAATCAAAGCATAATATGCTAATAATACTAAGGCCACTCAACTGTTCACTATGAAATGCACTGATCACCAGGGAGCAGGCGCTCTATGCAGGAGCTGCTCCATGGTGGTCAGTACACTTCCACAGTGGGAGCTCCAGTTAGCCAGAAGCCAGGTTCACAGCTTGTGAGAGCAGCGGTGGTAGCAGGATTCTCTCTCTTCTCTGCAGCAGCTCTAAGGCGGGCTACCGGACTGCAAGAGGCACGGGCCAGGTTGATGAAACCTCCCGAGTGCACAAATTTTATACAGCAGGCCTCTAATATAATCATAATGACTCAAGGAAAGATATTTCTATAATAGTGGCAAGTGATTTATAAAAATACAAAACTTACTCTTTTAACATTATTTATTTTTGTCATTGCAGTAGCAGTTTATAAGGTGGTGCTCAGTGACTTCTGCCTCCTAAGCCTGTGAATACCTTGAGTATAGGCTACATTTAATGGCTCTCTTCTGAGGAGATCATTACCAAAGTGATGGGATGCCATTTCCAAGATTAGGTTACAAAGAGATTGTGGCTTCCATCCTCCCTTGCTCTCTGTCTGGTTTGCTGTGAGGGAAGCCAGCTGTTATATTGTGTAAATGTTCATGTGGCCAGGAACTGATGATTTGGGTCAACAGCCAATGAAGACCTTAGTCAGTAAGTAATCGTGGAAGAATATCCTCCTCCAGTCCAGCCCTGAAATGACTAATGCTCTAGCCAACACCTTGATTTGCAACCTTGTGAGAGACCCAGAGCTAGAGGTACCCGGAATCTATGCTGGGATTTTTGATCAATAGAAACTATGCACTAATTAATAGTTTTAAGCCACTGAGTTTGATTACTTGCTAACACAGTAACAGATAACTAATAAATCATTACAGAATTAAATATTCTTCTACTTCTACTAGTTACCTTAAACATTCCTCCATCTTTCCTCATCCCTTCTAAATTTCAATTGCCAATCACCACATCTTTCTATTTTTGCTGTCAAAAGTATTATTATTTACCTTCTGTTCTATTGCTATATATCAGTCTTCCTCTATATCCTTATAGGTGGCATCTAA
The DNA here is from genome assembly GCA_011751065.1 of Lasiurus cinereus. NCBI lineage: Eukaryota > Metazoa > Chordata > Mammalia > Chiroptera > Vespertilionidae > Lasiurus > Lasiurus cinereus. The sequence continues at coordinate 23,602 of JAAGEH010002418.1, read as the reverse complement.
AAATAGAAACAAATGGTCAATATCTATTAAATATTATGAAAATATTCACCACAAAAGTGAATTTGAATCTTTTAAAAGGAAATGGTGTGCTCCTCCTTTAAAAACCTGTGTTACTCAAAAAGAAGCATGACTGCTGAGACCGGTTTGGCTCAGTGGATAGAGCGTCGGCCTGCAGACTGAAAGGTCCCAGGTTCGATTCCGGTAGGGGGCATGTACCTTGGTTGCGGGCACATCTCCAGTGTGGGGCGTGCAGGAGGCGGCTGATCGATGTCTCTCTCTCATCGATGTTTCTGACTTTCTATCCCTCTCCCTTCCTCTCTGTAAAAAATCAATAAAATGTATTTTTTGGAAAAAAAAAGAAGCATGACTAACAGGAATGAGTGGATGTGGGAAGAGGGACGGTGGGAGGGAACATGTGGTATCTTATAATTACTGCATTTCATTCATTTGAAGATGAACTTCATGTTTCTAACATTTGAACACTTCTAAGTTTTGGATGTACCTTATAATCACTGTTGGTGAGATAGTGGTAGTTATCTAGTAGTTATTGACTATTCATGTGAAAACTTGACCACAGCTGCTCATAATATCATCATTTCAATTGAATGATTCATACAGTTGATACTACATGTATTGAATTTAATTGGCTTTTAAAGCATCATCAGGAAGAATACACTATGAGTCCGCCTTAATACAAAGAATTATAATATACATAGAGAGATGGAAAATAGAGCAGCACACATGTACTAAAATGTCTATATAAATAAATCAGAAGAATTATTGCAATGAGTACAGAATAAAAATTCTAAAAAAAAGAAAGCATTGTGCTGTAGTTTAATTAAGACTTTTCCTCTTATGATTATAGATAGTATTATATCATGTAATTGTTAGCTTTTTCTTTATTTATTATTTTATTATTTTTTAACATTTGATTTTTTTGTTAATAAATTAATTTGTAAAACAAACACTGCTAAAACTTGAAAAAAACTACTATTATTTTACATCTTAAAATACAGAAGTACTTATAAATTGGATGTTGTATATATTTCGGTTTATGTGATGCTGACAGTGATGAAAGAAGGTGAGGTAAAAATTATAGGAAATAAGGCAATAGCTATGATTTTTAGAGATAAGAGGAGAAACTAATGAAAAGGGAATTGATACTGCCTAGTTTTTCCATAATGCAAAACATTTAGCTTAATTAAAAAGTTAAAAGTAAAAAATACAAAGTTAAAAGTAAGTAGAAATAAATATGATAATTGATAGCTTTTTAAAATCAACAGAACATGAATTTAAAATGTGTATGTTATAGTATGGCTTTACCTTTGCAGTAAGATCTTTCAGCTTCTGTATTTTAGTATTTATTATAGAGAAGCACTTTCTTCTTGATTTTTTTTAAAAAATATATTTTTATTGGTTTCAGAGAGGAAGGGAGATGGAGAGAGAGATAGAAACATCAATGATGAGAGATAATCATTGATTGGCTGCCTCCTTCATGCCCCACCCCTGGGGTTGAGCCCTCAACTCAAGCATGTACCTTGACTGGGTATTGAACCATGACCTCCTGGTTCATAGGTTGATGCTCAACCATGAGCCACACTAGCCTCCCTCTTCTGTTTTTTGTTTGTTTGTTTTGTTTTTGCAGACCTCTTTAATAGCCTTTGCTTTGCAAACCTCCATGACAGCAGCAACCTCTGTTCCAGCCCTCTCATCTCTTCCCTTATCTATTATTCCTTTTAGAATAACAGAACTTTGGCTGGATATATTTCCAATCTCCCTTGCAGCTTGACAACATGACTAGGTTTTGCCCAGGTCATGTGAATTGAAGTGATTTATGCAATTTCTGGCTGGTGCATCTAGAATAAAAGAAACTTCATCTCTTTCTCTCCTTACCTTCTCTTCCCTCAGGTTGGAGTGTAAATATGATACCATCTTTGACAAAGAACCCAAAGGACCAAAAAAACAAAGCTTGCAAAATAAGATAAAAACAAACAAACAACAACAACAAAACCCCTAACACCACTGACACACCTAATTAGCAATAAATCATCTACACTTACTGATATGTGAGGAAAAAACAATTATTTTGTTTAAGTAAATGTGTTTTAAGAGACAATAAGATTGCTATGTTAGCATGAGGTAGAGTCACAAAAGTTTGGAGGATTAACCTTAAAGAATAGATGAGATATACTAATGTCCAACTTCACCACTTAAATAATTTTTTTCTAGAGATAGTTATTGATGATTAATTCCCCAATTACATTCCTGGTAAATGTTATTAAATTATAATTTGGGGTATTAGGAATATTTGTACAAAAATAATTATTCTGCATGTGAATGTAAGACCCAGTAATTACAGAAGCAGGAAGGCACCTCTAGTATTTACGGTAAATGCTATGTACAGTCACAGATATACCCTGAAAGCTCAGAAACATAATACATGTTTACCTGTTGATTTTTCACTTATGTCAAAATATAATGTGTGTCAGTTGGATAAGGACTATTCCCTTATAAGTCCACCCAGCCATTTCTATTCAGCAGAAGAAGGGGGAAAGGAGTGAGGATCATACATGGAAGTTCTAATGAAAAGGGCTTGCATCACTTCTGAGCATATTACCTTGGTCAGGGCATGAAAATATGGTGTTATCCATCAGAGTACAATCAGAAAGAAAGAAACAATTTTAAGGACCCAAAACAAAGAATTGGTTCTAAGAAATGTAATATAGGGATTTACACAGGTGATAAAAAAGCTGTGAAACCAAACAAAAGACAGTAAGGCACCTCAGGGATTAGCAATGGCGGTAAACTCTTACATCCTCTAGTTAGAATAGGCAGTGCGGCCAGAATCCAGGTTATGTTACATATTGGAGGCTGAAATCATGGTGGGGCTGTCTGCTGGGGTCTAGAGCTCTGCAGGGGGTGCAGGCACTGGTGTAAATGCCATCCTGGTCTTTCCTTCCCTCCCTCCCCTATAGTCCTCCAGCCTGAAGCTACTACTTCTGCAAGACCTGCAGGGATCAATGCCCAGCAATGCAGAGCTGATCAGAGAAAGGGGAAGAAGAGCCTGGGAGCAAACAGGTCAGAGATAGACACCTCGTCCCAAACTTAGTACAAGCAGACTAGAGAATATAGTTTGTCTGCTCAGAGGAGAATACTGATGCTGATGAGCCACAAAAACCCAATTAAAGGGAGAGGCTGAGGGCACCCAAAGTCAGTTGGTGAATGCGTATGGGTACCAAATCACTATGCGTAGTTTCTTTTTATAAGCCAGCTTCTAAATACATGATTTTGTGTGCCAAAACCAGCAGAGTTTAATATCTCCTGCAGTTTAAAGAAATTTGACAGATTTTAAATGTATTTTTAGTAATCTTGCAGTAAATACTGGGATATCAAAAATAAATAAAGGTTTTCATTTGAGTTGAATTGATTGTGTTTAGATTCAAGTTGTAGTGAACAGGGCAAGAGAAGTCTGGAAATATTAACTTCTCTAATCTTAGTACATTTCATATCTTAAATTTTGGATTCTATAGCTAAAATTTCATTGGTTGTTTACTTTCAGCTAACAAAAAGGCTTCTGTTACTATTTGTTAGAGAACCTAAGAAGGAAAATTTATTCTCTCTTGCTTCATGTTCATTGCAACAAGTTTTCAGAGTATACAGATGGCAAATATACTCTTCCTTTCTCTGACTACTGTTTTCTCTGACTTTATTCCCTTCATTTGGCTCTTCCACTTTATCTACACAGACAACCATTGCATTTTTATTTAACAATTATTGGCATGAGTTACTGATCTGCAACAAGGGATTGTTTCTGGTTGAGAAGACCAGAGGGCAATTACTATCTACTAAATTTGTCACCTTGAAGAAAAAGAACTTAAGTTTCAAAATGGCAAGGAATTAGACTGAGATGACTAACGAACCACACCAATAATCATTTCTGTTCTAACTGCTGAGTTTCTTATATTAGCAATACATGTTAACATTGTGAATCTGGGGTGGGCATATTAGAAAGTCTATTTCCAAGAAGGAATAGTGCTTTAAAAGTGATTATTTAAAAATAGAATTCTTTAATATAATAAATAAGGATATTCCTTTTAATTTAATTCCAGATATTTGAAAGAATCATATAACTGAGTATCATTTGAGAAAACCTGCCTGCTTTTTTTCCAGTTTTCTAGAGGTGGAGAAATAAACACTTTTGAAAATAATAAAGCATCACTGTTCACATTCAGCCTATGTCACCAATTGTGATCAAAAAGCCTAGCAAATCATAATTCATTTTAACTCACAGGGTCTCTGTGTCATTTGAAGCTAGAAGATGCCAAGATGGTTTTAGTACTGTACTCCTGACTCCTTGATTCAAATCATAAATATTATGCTCCTCACTTTATAGCTGTAGAATCTTGATCAAGCAAGGTCACACTAATGGAAATTCAGAACAAGATGGCAAATAGTTTCTCACCATGATGGCAGTGTCTGTCTCAGATGCTATGATGAAAAAGATTCTGAAGCCATACCTGGCTTGTAGGATGGAATGTGGTTATTAATACAAACGTCTTCCATGAGTGTGTGTGTGTGTGTGTGTGTGTGTGTGTGTGTGTGTTCATGTGTTTCTCTCTTTAGCTCCTTGATTTCTCCTATCTTCCTTAGATAATAAATTTCTCTCTGATTCCTTCCTCTAACCCCCTTTCTCCTTGCACTCCAAAGAGGCCCTGCACACCTCAATGGAACTGCCTTAGCTCTCATTCTTTACACCACTTCCCTGCTTTTAGTGATCACTCCTATATTTAGTGACTCCTCATGAGTGAGAATTGGCAGGTGGTTGCAGATTTATTCTGTGGGTTGGGTTCTTCCAAATTCTAATCTGCAATTCCAGCCTACACATTGCTGTTAACAATTCTTTAAATCTGTATCTAATTTCTACTTACTTCCACCTACCTACCCTTCACCAGCATCTCACCTCCATGGCATATTTTCTCTCTGAGCAGCCATGGGTGTCTTCTCTTGTAAGAAGGACTTGGCCTTTTTGGAAATTAGTTTAAGTTTGTGTCCCTCAATTTTTCAATAAGTTTTCAAAAGTATGATTTTTGTAGCTTATTTTGCTTTTTCTAGTTGTTATGGTGAGAGGGGGATAACAGCCTCTTGTCACTTTCTTATCTGATTGGAAAAGAAACTCCATTTATTCAATTGTCTTATTATTATTTTTTAACTTGAAATGCCATTATTATGCATGGGAATCTCTGGAGTAGGTGCAAATGAGACATATAACAGAGGAGTCAGACAACTACAAGTCCCTAGTCTCACTAGAAAATGCTCATAATAAATTAGATGTTTTTGTTCTCTGAATTTAGCAAACTGGATTTTGTAGTACAGCAGGTACTTGAATAATGTTTCATTCAATCTTGTTTCACAATAATGTTAATGAGGAAAAAGATGATTCCTAGTTGGGACTACTGTCTGTGTGAAATTTGCACATTCTACCTATACCTGTGAAGGTTTTCTCTGGGTGATCAGTTTCCTTCACACACCCTAAAGATGTGCATATGAGGTGAGTTATTGTGTCTACGCCATATCAGTCTGAGTGAGTATGGGTGTGTGTGCCAGTATGCCCTGCTGTGGAAGGGTGTCTTGTCCAGGGTGGGTTCTGCCTTGGGCCCTGAGCTGAGGGAAGAGGCTCTAGCCATCTGTGACTCTCAACCAGAATAAGCACTTGAAAAATAATTATCTTAATTGTTGTTATTAATCTTTCTTAAATGTATGTATAACTCACATTTATTGCAGTGTTTAGTGTTATGGGTCTTTATTTAGAACTCTGGTGATAATTTTGTGACCAGAAATATACCTGAGGAACTTAACTCTAGTTTGTATCAATTAGCCTCTGGTAAAATTGGCTATGTTATATGTCATTTCACTTAAAGACTCAGTTTCCAAGAAACAATCATGGCATTCAATGAACACTTGCTGTACTTAAAATATAAGGGAATTCTGAAGTAGGGCATCTCACTACTCATACTCTCTTGGCTTCCTGAACATAAAATTTGGAAACCTGTAGAGACAATATTTTGGTGTTCTGAACTGGTAGTGGTGTTTGTAAAGCCCTTATTGTTACTAACTCATTTCACAGGAGATTTTTCTCTCTACCTTTTATTTCCTATTTCTCTGACTACAAACAAATAGTTTTGATAATTAAGGAAGGCCTGCAATTTTATGTATTACCCTTATTTTACTTTACAAATTAAGCCTCCATGTTTATGGCTACAAAATTTTCAGATATTACTTATGTAATTATGCTGTTAAGATTTTTATTTTTAAATATCATATATGTACATATTTAAGTCATTTCTTAAAATCAGTGCCTTTATCTGTTTAATCATTTTCACTGTTACTTGAGTATAACTCATACTGTTTGTATAAGATTTCTAGTGCAGTTATCCAAAGATAATCACATATACTTATATATTACATGCATATTTTACATGCACACTTTTTAACAGAATTTCTGTATTAACATAAAGCTTTCCATGTTACATTAATACAATGTAGACACTGAAATAGACTAGACATTTTGTGACTTGTTTCTCCCATTCAATATCCATATACTCATATATATTGATAGCCCATTTTTCTTTCTGTGGTAGGAATTGTCATATTTATAACTTCGATAGATCATCATGGCAATTTGATCAGGCACCTTGCCCTGATTGCATTCTGCCCGGACAAGGATTAAGTAGCAATTTGACACACATTTGTTTTCCTTTAGTGATTATAAATCTCCCATTCTTGGAATGGAAATAGGAGTCTTTTAAAATTTATTTTTAAAGCATTTGCTTGCAAAATCTTCAGAGTAATTTCCATTCCTAAAATCTCTTTTATTGCTTTTGTATTGATGAGTTTTCTTGGTGTAATGGAAAATAAAGTTGCCTAGAAGTGGTGATGAACAGCTTTCTTCCTTTTTTTCATATTATAAGTATATCTTAGTCTGATTGTCCAGTGTTGGATGGGACCCAATGGACATTGCTCCACAGCTGATTTACTCTTCTGGGTAAGCAAAGTACAGATGGGGCTGGAAATATTACATACCATTGCCAAACAAATTGGACAAAAATAAATCATATATATGGAAGTCTTGATTAGATTAAACTTGAAACAGCATGGAGGGACTTGTCCAAACTTCAGGAATTGGATGCTTTTTCAACAGATGCTCCTCTGACATTGAAAATAAATTGTGACCCCCAGACTCTCAACATGGACAAAGGGGTCTCCTTCATTAGGCCAGCACTTAGAGATGTTTCTGTAAAACACAAACATATACAAAACACAAACAAAAATGAAATCAAAGATCTGGCTTGAGATCTGAGATCTGGCACTCAGCTCTGGTACCACAGGGCCCATCGTGCTAACTATCTGTTCTCGTGGCCAACTCTATTCACACCCCATCGGAAGGCTTCTCCACATGTTTAGTCTTGTATCTAAAATCATAGAAGACAGCCTCCAAATGTAGCAGAGCTTTGAGGATTATGCCTGCATGAACATCGGAAATTGACACTGCTTTATAGTACAGGAAGGATTTGAGAGGCAGAAGTGCTTCATGGGCAGAAAAGACACATTAATTAACTTGTCAAATGCTTCCTTCCAGATAGCATGACTGCAATAGATTTTACAATATAATGAAGAACTGTTTCTCAGCCGTGATGAGAGTCCTTTCTTTTGCTTATTTTTCTGTTCTAATTCATGGTTCTGAAAGTACTAATGAAATAGTGTGAAATTTACAACAGTTGCATATGGGATGACAGGCATTTTTATAATAAGAAACCATTGATAGCTACTCTGAAGCTTGATATAGGTAGATCTAGAGGTAGTTAGAGTGAAATGTAGCACCAATATTTTACATTGGCAACATGATAGACATTGAATGCAAAAATTGAGAATAGTTATGGTTTTATCAAAAAGTAATGACAATTAAATTTTCAAGAAATTAATCCCAAATGTCAGACTTTAAGTAAAGAATTTAAATTTTAATATTGTTAATTTTATTAGATATGTTATAATTTTAGTAGGTGATAGGATATTTTACGAAAAGTATCTTTTTTTTTGGAAAACAAAAACAGTTTCAATTTTAAAATCTGAGCATTTGATAAAGTATATTCAAATATTGTATACCTAAAAATTACATCATTTTATTTAAATAATTTTCATCAATATAAAACAAACTATGATAACTCAATTAAAATGATAAAAATCAATGTTTCTGTTGAAGTAAAATCAAGAAAAATAAATTTTAAGTAATAGATATCTAACATAAATTATGTATATCTGTATTTTATTATACATTCAAACATTACCAACTAATCAAGGAACACTCAGTCATATGCAGTAATAGTTACATCTAGTCATCCTTTTATATTTTTTAAAACTTTTCAGTCATATAAAATCCATAGCTCTACACATATTTTCCAAGTTTTGTGTTATATAAAAGTATATTTTGTTGAGTTAAAAAAGGTAAATATAATATATCTAATAATTTATTAGCTTGATATCTAATTTGAAATGATTATTTAGTGGTAAAATAGCTATCATAAAATTTTAAATATTCAATTATGGTATATGAATTTCATTTGGTCTCTGGTATGTTAATGTTTGGGATAGAACTGCTCCTAACTTTCAAACAATTAAAAGTGGGCTAGTTATTATATATTAAAAGTTATCATTAATTTTCTTAGACAGTGTAATAGTGTTATGTAATTAAAGATCTGTATTTTTATTAATATACTTACAGAATTATTTAACAATTGAGGTGATTAATGTCAAAAGTTTGCTTTAAAATATCACCAACCAAATAATTGTAATTTTTCTTGTTTTTATGATCTCTATGGAACTCTGCTTCAGAAGAAAAAAAAAGTAGGTATGCTCCATTTGAAATAGGTTTGGCAAAAAAGAAAAAACAAGTCCATTATTTCAATTGATCAAGAATTTTATTTTCATCTTTACCTCATGTTTAGTCTTTTTAAAAAGTCCTGAATGTGGTACATCTACACAATGGAATACTACATTGCTGTAAAAAAGAAGGAACTCCTACCATTTGCAACAGCATGGATGGACCTGGAGAACATTATGCTAATCAAAATAAGTCAGTTGGAGAAAGATAAATGAACAACGTAAACTGATGAACAGAAACAGATCCAAGCATAACCAATGGACATAGACATGAGGGGGGTGGGGTTTGAGGGCATGAACGGGAGTGAGGTGGAGGAATAATGGGGGCATAAGGACACATATGTAATACCTTAATCAACAAAAAAAGGGAAAAAAAACAGATCCAGAGACAGAGAAGCATTGATCAGACTGTCAAACCTCAGAGGGAAGGCAGGGGAGGGTAGGGGGAAGGGAGAGAGATCAACCAAAGGACTTGTATGCATGCATATAAGCCTAACCAATGGACACAGACACCAGGAGGGGTGAGGGCATGAGCGAGGCTATGGGTGATAAGGGTACATATGTAATAATTAATAAAAAAATAAATTACTTAAAAAAGTCTTGAAAATATTAAAGTATGTGGATTTAAACCATGTATTTTAAAATGAGTCTGACCTAGGTTTTAATTCTACATCTTTACTAGCTTTTTGACTGTGGGTAAATTATTTAGCCATCCTAAATCTCAATTTCTTCATTTTAGAAATGACAGTAATACTATTAACACTGATTTCATAGCATCACAGTGAGGATTAAACGAAGTAATGTATTTTGCTTGACACAGAACAAGCACTCAGTGAGATGATAACTACTTAACAATGTCAGCCAACATTAGTTTTGGATTACAAGAAGATTATTTAGGTCTGAACATTATTGTTTCCCTTAGTTTATGGAAATAAATTATTGGTAATGTTTATAAAGCATTTATTTTTTTCTTGGCATTCAACAGGGCCTCTCATGCTAAATATCTGTCCTCGCGGCCAACTCTAAAGCCCTAGTTAAAATGCACCTTTTCTTTCTTCTAATATATGTTCCTGAAAGGAAAATGAACATTCCTGATTTGGAGATGGTAAAGCTGGAATTCTCTCATTGGATGTTTATGGTTGAGAAGACATCACTGTCTTGTGAAACTGGTAGTAGTAGAAGAAGGGTGAGAAAGAGAAAGAAAAGAGGAGAGAAGAATAAGAGAAATATATAAAAAAATACTGGTGTCTGTCACATAAAAATGGCAGTCAATAGGAGAAAGTGTTCTAGTTTTTAAAAGAATACAAGTCCTCAAACTATATAATGTAAGCTAATTTTAGTATTAGACATAGGAATATGTAAGAGGGAAATACATATTCATATATCCATAATTCATATGGAAGCGGAAAGTCAAAGAAAATTAGAACACAGGTGTAAAAAACGAACCCTGATGACTTCACTGCCCATCATCTGGAATCAACATGGCTGGGAAATTCCCTGATGGTATCACTTAGAACCAGAAATTGTAGGCATTTATAACCACATTCAATAGGCCAGTTAATCAACACACCAGTTGATAAGTGATTCTTCTGTAGTATGACATAGTATTAACTGAAAAATAAAAAGCACTCCAAATACTCCCAGAAACATTACACTGGGTTAAGCTGCTTAGTTTGGATGCCCATTTGGCAAGCCTGTCCTCCTCAGCTAGTGTTAGGGGCTTCAGGGCTCTGGGGTGACTAGAATATTATTCAGAAAGCTTCAGGATAGACTAAAAATCTTAATATTTTGTGGCCGTGTCCTCTTGGACTTTCTGACTTAAAACCTTGGAATCACTTTCAGCACCATTCTCTCAAACTCACATTCTAATGCATATACAGTCCTTGCATCATACCCGTTTATCCTCTGCAGGTAACCAAGAACACAGGAACCAATGTATTATCATGCTGACAGTCTTTTCTAGTTCCAAATCCCATGTATCATCAGAGAAGCAGGAAATGCTACAAAGACAAGAAAGCAAAGCAGTGATGTGTTACTATGCAGACCGCCCATGAGAGAGGTGAATTCTGTTGCAAGATTCTGTTGTATGTACTCTGAGGGTGAGGGTACTAGATTCAGGGTTGAAATCTTGTTTAAAGCTCACATTCTATGGCAGGTTTGCAAGTTAACAAATAGAACGGGATGAGTCTTAAGTAAGTGATAAGTAGCAGTAAGTAGTTCTTCCTTCTCAGAGCAGGAGCGACGAAGATGCAATTCCCACACAATTTATAAGGACAGATATATCAGGGGAGCTAAAGAATTACTCTTGAGACCCGTTACATTTGAGCATGACGGCATCTGTTCTGGTGATCTATTGCTTATGCGCTATGCATGTATTTTTGTTTTGGATAATCACAGCTCTCTGTGCAGCAAATGCAAGTTCATCTCCATGCTGGAGAAGAAGCTGAAAGGAAAACTTCGGGACATGCTCACTTATTAAAAGGGTAAATTGTTCCTAAACAGGTAGGAAGAAGTAAGCCAGATAGGCATGGGAGTGGAGGAAATCAGTGACACGAGGTTTGTGAATGGAAGTTTGTAACTCCAAATAAAAATGGAGAAGACAGTATTAGCAATAAAATGCACATCTAGAAACCTGGTCCAGTTAACAGAACTTTCTTATTGGAGTGCATGGGGCTGCTTGAAGAAACTGTGTCCTCTTCTCATGGATGTGCAGAAAATCACAGGCTCCACCAAATGCAAAGAATCCTATCTAATAAAAGAGTAATATGCAAATTGACCATCACTCCAACACACAAGATGGCTGCCCCCATGTGGTCAAAGATAGCTGCCCTCATGTGGACACAAGATGACCACCACAAAATGACCGTCAGAGGAGGGCAATTAGGAGGGACCAGGCCTGCAAGGGAGGGCAGTTAGGGATGACCAGGCCTGAAGGGGAGGACAGTTAGGGGCAATTAGGAAGGCAGGCAGGTGAGCAGCTGGGAGCCAGCAGTCCTGGATTGTGAGAGGGATGTCTGACTGCCCAGATTCGGGCCTAAACGGGCAGGCAGATATCCCTTGGGGTCCCATATTGAAGAAGGTGGAGGCTGGGCTAAGGGACAATCCCTCCGTGCTTGAATTTTGTGTACCAGACCTCTAGTCTTGTTAATATCTTAGGAGAAAAAGACTTCACATGTCACCCTTCTGTTATAAGTTCAATGACAGCTGCAGATGGGCTTGACATGGCTGCGAAGGTGGCTTTTCATTTCAGAGCTAAAATGACAGAAACATAATTACTGACTCCTTTGCAACAGTGCTCTGTCCTCCAGTCAGTATATAAGTCTAATAAGATAATTCCTGAATTCTAGCACAGAGAATTTTTCCAGTTTCATCTTCCTTTCATAACCTTTAAATTTCCCATTAATCTGATCATGTTTCATCAATTATTTGAGTCATCAATTCATGAACTTCTTCCATTAAGATCTAGATCTCCAGCCATTTCACTTCCTTTTGTTTGCATTAGGGTACCTTGCTTCAGACAGTGGACTGTGGACCCATGTAAGGGGCCGCTCCTGGTCACTGCTCTGTGGTTCTCTGTCAGTGTGAAATTCTGGGCAGAGCCCTATTCCCTGGGTCACTGCTGGATGGATCCACAGTTCAACTTGCTGCTAACTGATTTTAAGATGATAGAAGTACAAATAGAAATTTACCATAAGTAAATGCTATGACAGAGGTACAAACTAAGTGCTGTGGGAACATAGTAGGTGGAATAGACATCTAGTTTCATTTTTAAAGCCTCTGAAAAATACACCACTCACCTAGTAGGCAAAATGGGGGGAAAGTGGATGAAAAAGAGTTAAGTACTTTTTCATGTAGTTGAACAGCTAGTCCCAATGTTGATCAATGAAAGGAATAATGGAGTGAAATCTTGAATCATAGCACTTAATAATAAGTAGACAAATAAAACAAGTGGTGACATGACAAGGACTAATACTTGGGACATAGCAGCAGCAACTACCATTTATCTGATAGTTTAACTGTACTGGAGCTTTGCATATATTATCACAGTTAATTATTTCAAGAATTTGTGAGCTAGGTTGTTATTTTTATTTTGCAGATTTAAGAAGGGGAGGTAACTTGCCTAGGTTTGCACAGGTAGTACAAAAGAGCCAAGATTTTAACTTAGGTTCATCCAAATAAAGGGCCTTTTACTTGTGTTAACTCATTTCATTCTCATAACAACCCAAGAAGTTAGATTCTGTCTTTAGCTCCCTTTTACAACAAGAAGATTGAGGCAACTTAGCTTCAAAGCTTGGTTCACCACTAGAATATAGTGTTCGTAGTCCATATAAACATTTGGTCTAATGTAATACCAAAGGCTTGGTTAGAGTAGGAATTAAAGCTTAAAAAAAATACATGATTTATTATTTTGTGGATCAGAAAAGAGGAGACCTGCGCTGTAGCTCTATTTTATCATTTATTAGCTATATACCCTTGGGAAAGTATGTTAAACTTTCTGTATCTCAATTTCATTATCTATAAAAGTATGGAAAATAATACCAGCTTCCATACCTCATAAAGCTTTGGAAGGAGAAAAGGAGACAGGGTATGTGAAATTGATTCGAAACTATGAGTGTTATGCAAATCTATGTTTTTTTTGTTATTATTTGTAAAAGGCAATTGGTAGAAAAATAATAATATGAAAATGGTTCAATAAAAGGGTTATTTTTATTCCTATATGAATTAAAATAATTCAGACACATAATTTTAGAGATTCAAGGAGACAGATGTTTCCCTTTACAATAAAAATGAAAATTAAGCACAGTTTAAAAACCAAACCTAATAAGATAACATAAAATCCTGACATATAACTATCTCTTTAAAATTACTAGGGCTTTTTACTCATTCAATTAAAGAAAAAAAAGCAAAAAAGCATGCAAACAAGACAACCTGTGGGTAGCCAAAATACAAAGAAACTAGACAAGTATGCTAGTATATACTTTAGAGTAGATTCTTTTGACTCTCTGGGGTGAGTATATCTAGTTATTTATGGAATTGACTATCAACATATCAATACTATATATTGCAGGCATAGTATTCCTAAGAGAAAAATAATTATAATCAATAAAGTTTTGTTTTCCTCAGTGTCAGAGCCAGATCCAGCATGTCATAACTGCAACAGTTTCATCTGTTGATGGAACTTTGGGACTTCACAAGGGCTGAGTCACATATGTTATCATCTGCTGGAATGGCTAAAGGCATTTCCCCAAATCTGAAAAGGATGATTGGTTGCTTCCAGACAGCTCAGGGCATGTTAATCGACATGTTATTGCCTCTTGTTGGTCAAATACCTGAACAGCTGAAGGTAATTCCCCAATCTGACAATGCATCTGTAGGAAAGCCTACTCTTTGAAGTGTATATCTCCACCTTGCCTTAGGACAAATTTTGTTAATAAAAAGCAAGGGCTCCTTGAGACCAGGAGAACTTGGTTTCTTCAGCCAAGCTCTTCTGCGCCCCCATATGCCTTTCAAAATTATGTTTCATCTCTGGACTCTTATTTAATTTATGCACAGCTCCTTCTCCAGATTCCAGAACCCTTCTAGATGAAAGTGAATGTAATTCTAGTAGTAGACTATGTGTGTGTGTGTGTGTGTGTGTGTGTGTGTGTGTGTGTGTGTATTAGTATATATATATATATATATATAGTTTGAAGTAAGATTTGATTTTTATTTTATAGTTTCTCTTCCTTTTAAAATAGTTTTTTTTCTTTTTATAATCCTCACCTAAGGATATTTTTTTTCCATTGATTTTTAGAGAGAGTGGAAGGGAGTAGGGAGAGAGAGAGACAGAAATAGAAACATTGATGTGGGAGAGACTCATTGATTGGTCACCTTCTCCACACTCCCTGACAGGGGTTGGGAATGGAGCCTGCAATCCACTTGTGTGCCCTTGACTGGAACTCAAACCTGAGATCTCTCAGTCTACAGGCTAAAGCTCTAACTGCTGAGCAAACTGGCCAGGGGTCCCATAGGTTTAATCATTATATTCCCAAATTATTGAAACAAACAAACAGACAAACAAAGAATTTTTCTGTTTTATTTTGCTTTAATCTTTGTACCCACCATGGAGAATGAGCATGGCATAACTCAGAATTTACTTGAGACAATCTTCTGGATATATTTTGTCTTTAGAGTTTTTAAAATTAGGCTTTTACTCCAATAAAGTAAAGAAATGTCTAATATTGGATAACAAAGAAGAGTATTTGTATTCATAGAAAATTCTACAGAATAAGAATTCTATACAAAATTTATTGGCCATCTTTTGAAGTTGTGACCATATGGGTCTAAACAAAATTTTCATTTCTGTGGAAGAATATAAAGATGGAGCCATGTTTCACAGAAAGCTTATAAAAATTCCAGGTTTTCTCCTATTCTCTAAAACCCTGTATCTCAAAGTTACCTACCTTAGAGATCTATTATGAGGATTAAGTGAGATTTATTAAACCATCTCATTGTAAGCACCTAAAAAGCACATAAGCATTAGCTATTTTCAATATCAGCTTACAGGATTCTTTCCCTAATTCATGAGTTTCTCATACTACCATTTGTCTTCTTTCCCACTCATAAATACAGACTTTCCCTCCCAACTTAATTCCTCTTGAGCCTTCTTATTCCACCTTTACCAACACAATCTACTACAGAATGTATACTAATAGCCCTGCTCATGAATCCGTGAGGCAGTAGCTTTCTGCAGGGCCTGACCACTTTGCGCCTGTTGCCCAGAGGCTCTCTGCAGTCCAGAGGTTCATTTGCAGCTGGGCAGGGAATGCTTGCCTTGTTGCCCACCCCCCCTTGGCTGCTCCATGCCCACTGCCTAGAGGCCCTCTGCAGGTGGGGGGAATGCTTGTCTTGTCACAGTGGTGATGGAGCAAGCATTCTTCCAGGCCACTCATGCTGCCCACTCTCAGCAGCTGCCTCCCAGGACTGGAGGACTCTGGTGGGGCTGAGAGGACTGGGTGCCACCATCTTTGTGATGGGGAGATGGTTAATGTGCATATTACCCCTTTATTAGATAGGATATATATGTGACCATATGGGTCTAAACACAATCTACTGGTAAAAGGCTATTATAAGTGTCCTCTCCTAAAGCTACAGGCTAATATGTAAATTGACTGAATGGCAGAACAACTGCTCACTATGATGTGCACTGATCACCAGAGGGCAGATGCTCAATGCAGAAGTTGCCCCCTGTTGCCAGGGTGCTCCCACAGCGGGAGTGCTCCTCAGCCAGAAGCCGGGCTCATGCTGGAGAGCACAGGGCCTGTAGTGGGAGTCTCACCAGCTTCTGCAGCAGTGCTAAGGATGACTGACTGATAACTTAGGCCCGCTCTCCTGAGCCATCAGTTGGACATCCCCTGAGGCTTCCTGAACTATAAGAAGGTGTAAGCTTGGCTGAGGAATACCCCCATCCCGTGCACAAATTTCGTTCATCAGGCCTCTAGTGTGTGTGTGTGTGTGTGTGTGTGTGGCATCACCAATGATGAAAGAAGCATGATCACCTAGTTAGGTTGAAAACCAGTATATCTGGAAAAGAAAGAAATAAAAAGGGTCTAGGTGCACTGATTTGAGCTGAGGTTTCTCAGGGTTGAGTCCTGAAGGAGGTGTAGGTATGACCTGTTACTTTAAAGCATGGAATTAAGGAGTATCTGAAAAATTGAAACCAAGGGCAAAAATAAATAAAACTCAAAGTGGCCAGCCTAATAAATCATGTCTAAAATAAATGGATGACTTTTAAGTAGAGCAGGATAATAGGAACAAGTTGAGAGAGTACACAATCAACTGATATTGAAGAATTTTCCAAAATTTTCCTATATAGACGTAGGGATGCACTTACAGAGACATGTGGCCTCACCTATGGTTGGTGATGGAAGCTGTGAAGGACACCATGCAGGTTCTAACTGAAAGTTGGCATGCTACTTGGGTACCAAATTATCAGAAATTATGAATTAGCACAGGCATGAATTTTATTCTGTAGACAATAATGATCTCCTGGGGGTTTGGGTACAATTACTGATGTAAGGAAATAATAAATGTAGTGAGACCACTTGGGAGGTTATTTGTGTATCACAAGATAAGGGGTCATATGATATGAACCAAAAAATGAGAAATGGGAATGGAAAGGATGAAACAGATCTGAGGCATTGAAAAAAAGGATTCAGATTCAGTGATTATGTGGCTTCTAAGAAAGAATGAGGTCAAGAAAAAAAAATGAGTCAAACATAATTCTGAGGACTTGAGAATAGGTGACTGAGAGAATCTTAGAGGGATCATATGGAGGAAAAAGAAGGTGAAGATTACATTGCTTTCAGTTGGCAGGTATTGAAAATAAAGTTGAAAGATGAAGTGTTGCACTGAATTTAATCAATGAGGAATTCATAGACAACTAAATTTCTTAGGCTTTGCTATATTAAAAAGTTAAAATGTACATATATCTATTAATAACTGTAGTTTTATAATTTTGATTTCCCTAGGGGGGTCTCATGTTATTTTCCTTGCAAGCTGGTAGACAATATGGAGTATCTGAGTCAGTATAAATTAAGATTGACTCTAATGGTCTCGATCTAGTTTCTTAGGAACAGATGTTATTTTATTTTTTACAAGTATTCTTAGAACTAGCTACTAGGATGGAAATGATATTATTGAAGTCAAAGTTCACTCTACCATTGAAATATTTTCAGGTTATAGGCCAGTTGTGGTTCAACACAACTTTGAACATTTTGTTGAATTGTAAGAGGAAGAGCTGCTAGGGAAGGACACAGCAAGGCAGAGGCCAATGAGTGAGAGACAGGAGAAGAACTGATATAATAAGATTTGAGAACAGTGTTTCTGAAAATGTAATGCGCATACAAATCACTTGAGGGACTTTTGAAAAATGCAGACTTAGATTCAGTAGTTCTGTGGAGAGGCCCAATACTCTGCATTTTAACAGGCTCCCAGAAGTTGCTCATCCCTGAACCACATTTCAAGTAGCAAGGCACTAGAAATCAACACAAACAAACCAAGGAGGTTTCTGTACTGCACACTTTTCAGTTTGTCTTTTCAGATTCACGGTCTGCTCTTCTCTACCTGGCCCAAGAAGCTGACCCTCATGGAGTATATCAATGGGTTTATTTGTTCTAATATCTTGTTGGTTTGAGTCAGTAAGAAGAATTGGCTGAACCCGGAAAGAAGGATGTTATGAGATCTGAATATGTACAATCAGTTTTGCTATACCCAGATATTTGATATGCCAAAAATGATCACACTGTGAAAAATTATCCCATCAAAACCACAGGGCTCTGCGGGAAATGTGATTAGGAACAGAGCACTCAAAATATTTTCACTCTCACACACACAAAGATGGGAGTCTAATAAAGACTTTAGCACAGTTACATATTACAATTACTATGGCTCTTTATCTTGAAAAGGACTTGAAGTTTGCTTGTAGAAGTGAGCATTGAAAAAGTTGCAGAAGGTGAGTTATCATGAAGTGGGAAAGAGGATTATCTGGAATTGGAAGGAAACTTGTTACACCAGATGTAAACAGACGTGGCTCATCTCACACACCATGAACTGAGGTAGCTGTTAGATATTGGAGGTGCGTGCATGCGTACATTTTGTGTATTCCTACTCTGCTATGCAGTTTTCTCTGTTCACTCTGTATTTCTTGTGGGTGAAATTGTGCATAAGCCAACATCAAATTCACTTATGCTTAAATTGCTTCCTCATGTATCAATCGCATTGGAACAAATTTGCATCTTCAAAATAAAAGTTTTGCTACAGGTTCCTGCAGATTGTCTGCATTTCTGTGTTTAGAGATGTGGCTCTTATAGATGTCCTCTCCTAAAGCAACAGAAATTACTTCTGGGTTCTGGTAAACACGGTTCACCTTTCCCCTTCAGATCTGGTGGGTGCAACAACTCCCTGCTGTTACCAACTCTGGCGATTTCACTATTGCCTGTTAATTACACTTAACCTTGCTCACACCTTTGTCAACAGGCACTCTACGGAACACTCATCAGTTACGTATGTTGTTTAGATTTACCATGTGTCCTTCCAGTCCTGGACAATGTTCAAATGTAATTAGTGATGGGAAGAAGTAAAGGGGAATGAGGGCTTGGTGGAGGACTTTGGGTTTCATTTTTGCTGGTGCCCACTTCAAAAAGTAAGTTAGATCAAGCCACTCCTTTTCTCTTATCCTCACCATGACTTCCCTTTACTCCTAGAGCAAGAGCGATTGTCCTTTCTGTGGCTTACAAGGCCCTGCATAGCCTGGTTTCCCGTCGCATCATTGAATCCATTACTCTCCATTATCAATTCTCTATTTTGCCTGGTTTGTTTCAGAGATGTTGGCCAAATTATGGTCCTGGCACATTCCAGGAGGGCTTTTCAATAATGTAGGCAGGTGTTTGTGGAGGCATCTTAACTGAAAACATTTGAAAGCTGTTTTATTTTTTTCTGGATTAGGAGTTCAATTTGTAATAGGGAACAAATTTTCTAAGCATGAAAGCATTTGACTTTTTTGACTGGATCATACAATTCATTCATCCACTTGAAAAGCTTAGTGATATTGTTCAAATGGAAATGTTTCAAATTATGCAAATACAATTCCAATAAAAAGGGAGGCTACCAGACTACCAGGCTATCATCCAAGAAGTTCAATGTCTGACCCAGGTAGGAATCTTATAATTCCTGAAGCCAGTCATCTAGTCATGGCCTGGAAACATTTCATGTTTTGTTTTATATTTTATTAGAATTCAAATATAAATAATTTTTGAGTGAAAAATGTGTGTCTTCCTGCCAAATAGCTCCAGCCAGGCACTATGGCAATAAGGTACCACTATTTGTTTCATTAAAATCAAGACCTCCTTTTCTATTTAAGGTTCAATTCCAAAAAATTCTGAAACCCAACAGTTTTCCCTCAGCCTAAAGCCTCATTCAGCTTTGCCAAAATACAACCAGAATCTTGTCCACTCTTCATGGTTAATTTATATTTTTCTGGAAATGTTTCAGTTTACATTCTTAAAACCGTCACCAACATCATAAGCTCTTAAATTATTTAAGGCAGACAAATAAGAAAACCTCTTCTAACAATACAAAAACAATACATTTCACAGTTTGAAATTTAAAGAATGTGCCTTTTTTCCTTCTAACATTCTTTCTTTTATTAAAAAAAATCTTTATTGTTGAAAGTATTACATATGTTCCTTTCCTTCCCTCCCCCCCAATTGACTTCTTCATTTTAGTTAGGATAGATGAATTTTCCAGGTTTGGAGTTTCCATATGTTTACACATAAGAAAACCAAGGGATCTATTTCCTCATCTTTCTAGCTGAGAATAATTTTTATTGAACTTTCAGGAATAGTTTAAGACTAATTTTATTACATTGAAGTCACTGAGTGACCTATAAGAGTAGGCTACCATTTGATTATGATGCATCTAATTATATGCAATATTTAAATTAAGGAATTATTTCACTGTTCTTAATTCAATGGTTGAAAACAGAGATGAAAGTAAAACTTTAATTTATATATTTAAGACAGTTTTTGTGAATAGCAGTTATTAAATTCTTAAAGAACATTGGTGGAATAATTATTTTTAAATCATAGCAATATTCTTTCATTCACTTAATGGTTTTAAAACATTGATTATGTACAAATATTGTACTAAAATAGCAAAGGAGAACTGCATTTATACTGTTTCGTGTTTTTACATCAGCCTTAAAATCGGTAAGTTAAAGACTCTTTGGGCAACTAAATTTTTGATTCTTTTCTAATGAAAATCTTCCTTATATAGAAAATGTTACCAGGTAGTTATTCTCCAGTTGCTTACATTATATTCATTTATGTCTTGTTGATTAGAAGTCAGACCCTTGAAGAGCAGGAATCTTAACATTTTTGTGGTTGTTTTTTTTTTGATTCCTCAAGGATCTAACTGAGGTATAAGGCAAAGAGTGGAAACTGAATAAATATGTGTGAAATTATATAAAATAATTCATGTGGATATTTAGTGACTTGACCTGATGAAACATTTGCAAAACTAAACTTATGCTTATGTAGATTTTTGTTACTGTTTATACATTATCTTAAGTTGAAACAAGTCTTTACCATAATCATCTAAATACTAAGAATAGAGTGAATTACAAATACTTTCAGCAAGTTTTTGTAAACATTC
Source organism: Lasiurus cinereus (assembly GCA_011751065.1). Lineage (NCBI taxonomy): Eukaryota > Metazoa > Chordata > Mammalia > Chiroptera > Vespertilionidae > Lasiurus > Lasiurus cinereus. The sequence continues at coordinate 2,476 of JAAGEH010002418.1, read as the reverse complement.
ATTGTGAGGAAATCTTAATCAGGGATTATTTCTCTTCAGATTTCATTGCTTATCTTCCAGAGAGTAAGATGCCCAGGAAAGGCAAGATATATATGCCTAAATGACTGTTACAACTGAATAACTGGAATGACCAGAACAACTGGTCAACCAGTCACTATGTTCACCACCAGGGGGGAGATATTTACTGTTGGAGCCAACTTCCCATGACCCCTCCCCCTGGCTGGCTAACCTCCCACAGCCCCTCCCCAAGTCCAGCCAACCTCCCGCAGTCCCTCTTCCTGGCTCACTGGCCCCCTGATAGGCCTTGATCACTGGCCAGGCAGAGGGACCAGTGAATTCATGCACTGGGCCTTTAGTAGAATATAAAAGACAAACAAGCAAACAAACAATTTTCCAGACAATGTTTAAAAAAATCAAGGTACAGTATTTTTTATACAATAACACTGAAAGAGAACAGCCATTGTACAATTTGACCAGGTATGTGATGTGTATAAAAGTGACATGAAATGAAATAATTTGGCGTCTTCATAACAACTAGCTACCAGTGAGGCCCTGAACCAGAAGGTGCACTCTGAGGAAGGCATTGATGGTCCTTGCATTAAATGAAGATCAATAGAGATTCACTTTCTCAGTCAATTTTCTATTCTTGTGTAGAAACAGAAAACATACATGATGGGTGTAATATCTGTTGAATTGTTTGGAATGTTCCAAGTTAGAATGGTTTTTCAGTTTGAGGAAAAGGATTTTAAAAAGAAGAAAAATGTGGCACAAAATAAAAGAAGAAAATATTTATGTAGAGGAATTTTCACAAGAAATGCTGAAAATAGAGTGACAGGCAGTTTGACAGCATAGCTGAGGGAGATAGACAAGAGATTGTTTTATTTATTTATTTTAGAGAGAGAGGGAGAGAGGAAGAGGCAGAGGGAGAGAGAGAGAGAGAGAGAGAGATTTGTTGTTCCACTTATTTATTGCATTCACTGGTGGATTCTTGTAGGGGCCCTAACGGGGGATCAAAACTGCAACCTTGGCACATTGGGATGGCACTCTAACCAACTGAGCTGCCCGAACAGGGCTGGGATTTATTTTTTGATACAGTGACAATTAAATGAAATGACAATTTGGTACAGTTAGGCTTTAGGGTAAATAGAACTTTTGTCTTTTGTCACTCACATTCCTTCTGCTTGCTGATTTATGGGGGAGACAAAGACATTTACAAAAAGAGGATGATGACTATCTGCCTAGGATGGAAAATATCCCACATAATGTAGCAATTGTAGAGAGGTGGCAGGAAACTGATAGAAGGTGATGACTTCTCATTTTCAAAAGTCAAGGGGGGTTTAACATCAAACACGAAGGCTCTCATGGAGAAGTAAGAGCACAAAACAAGGATGGTGTGATTATAAGAAGCCCAGTGAGAATGCTAATTGATGGAATTTCTGGGCCTGAGTATAACGATATAACACAAATCTATTTATGTTCAACATTAAGTATAGATTATTATCAACAAATAATTCCTTGACTTCCTGTCTAATTCTACTAGTTAAGACTGACACATAATTAGTTGGCTACGTATTTCATTTAACTACTAATCAACTACGGTTCTTTTGCACAATTGAACACTATTGTTGACTGACTCTACCACTGTTGAAGGTATGGATCAGTGAAGAGAACTAAGGAGAATATAAAGAATGAGCTATTTGTCAAAAGAGTTATTTGTATTCCTAGGAAATAAGGCCAGAAAAATAATGACTTCTTTATTTCTTGGCCTTTGGAATTCCCTTTCCTTTGGAATAATTTAATACATTTATGATAGGCCCTTAGAAGTCAGTTATTGAATAATTATAAAACCATAGTTGCGTTTGTCAGGAATTTGTCAGATTTTGAAAGGAAAATTGTCTTATTTCCATGAATACTACAGGTGCAGTAATCACATTAATCCCATGTTACAAGTGAAACAGAGTCTGGGAACAATAATTTTAAAATAGTTTAAGGAGAAAATAACAACAGTTTTTAAAACCCTGCTGGATGGTACTGGCATAAAAATAGGCACATAGATCAATGGAACAGAATAGAGAGCCCAGAAATAAATCCACATCTTTATGGTAAATTAATATTTGACAAAAGAGATGAACATATGATGGGATAAATATAGTCTGTTCAATAAATAGTGCTGGGAAAATTGGACAATACTTGAAAAAAATGAATCTAGACCACCTCCTTCTACCATAAATAAGAATAAACTAAAAATGGATTAAAAACTTAAATGTAAGAATGGAGGCCATAAAAATTTAGAGGAAAACATAGGTAGTAAAATCTCTGACATTTCTCTTAGCAATGTTTTTGGATATAGCTCCTTGAGCAAGGGAAACAAAAAAAGGCAGAGGAGGTTGGAGGGGGAGGGGCTGTAAGAGATCAACTGAAGAATTTGTATGCATGTATATAAGCTAACAAATGGATACAAGACACTGCGGGGGGA